>JAPCYS010002814.1:0-43916 GCA_028641055.1 Alopecurus myosuroides
TAAGTTTTCCGCCGACGTTGCACGCCGTGGACGCGACAATAGCTCT
The DNA here is from genome assembly GCA_028641055.1 of Alopecurus myosuroides. NCBI lineage: Eukaryota > Viridiplantae > Streptophyta > Magnoliopsida > Poales > Poaceae > Alopecurus > Alopecurus myosuroides. The sequence goes on from JAPCYS010002814.1 coordinate 47, forward strand.
CGGGGACGGACTGATGATGGAGGGCATGGAGATCGCCGCACTGATGATGGATATCACGCTGACCGCGGCTACCGTGGTGATCGTGGTGACCGCGAGCGCGGCTATGATGATCGACGTCTACGTGATGTTTTTCGAAACACTGGAGGACAGGGGCGACGCCGTGATGATGGTGCTCGATGCCATGATGATCGTGGAGATGACCGTGGCCGGGACCGCAAGATGGGTATCGACGCCGTGATAATGATCGTGGCCGTCGTCGCCGCCGTGATCGTACACCCACCCCCTTTGTGGACACTACGTACCAGATTTGCAAAATTTATGGTCACCCCGCGGGGGACTGTTGGTGGCGCTATAAGGACGACTCCGATGACGATGCTGTCCGCGAGGAGAAAGGGGTGGGCATTGCCTCCTTGGATTTGATACCAACTGGTATCCCGACATCGGCGCTACCGATCACATCATGGGGGAGTTGAGCAAGCTCCCCGCCCATGAGAGATACATGGGGCGTGACGAGGGGATGAATCCTGGACCTATCGGGTGAGGCTACCCGGTCCAAGGCCCAAGACCTAACCCCGAAGGGAGACGCCGTGGACAGTTCTAGAAGGCTCAATCAAGGCCCATCCGCAAGACCTTGCGGGTCAAGAAAGGAAACTTGTAACCGACTTTAGGTTAGGGTAACCCTCCCCCCTGTTACGGTTTGAGACATGGCCACCTATATAAGGCCAGGAGAACCACTAGGAGGGGGACCAAGCAACACCGAACCACCAAAGGCTTGAGATTGAGATCTTACTCTCGACTCGAGTATCCCCCACTGTAACCGATCTATTGCTAATACAGATCGACAGAAGCAGGAGTAAGGGTTTTACCTCTACGAGGGCCCCGAACCTGGGTAAATCGTGCCCCCTGTTAGCCGACGATTGTCACCAGCGTCCTACACGTTCTCCTAATCAAAACCCTATCGGTTCACCCGAGGGACTTGTTGAGATGCTTATTCGACAATTGGCTCCGTCTGTGGGAACGGCGGGAGCTGGATCTACGGCATCTTCGGCCTCATCATCACCAACCTTCAGCTGGAGCCCCGGAACTTTGGATTCAGCAGATCCGATCCGATTCGGGTCGATAATCGTCGTGCCCCACTCGACGGAACCATGCTCGGCGTTCAATAGATTGGAGAAGAGCGTCACGCTGACGTTCGGGAGCTTCCACTTCCACGCCAACAAAGCGGAAATCCTGCACTTCCCCGAGCAAACCGATCTCAAAGGATCAGACTCCGAGTCGGTCTCGAGCCCGAAAACTCTCGACTCGCTGCCCAACTACGCTGGTTGTGGCCTAGCACCTAGCGGCGAATCCGTCCATCCCAGCACCCGCAACTTCCACACCATCTCCGCAGAGGAGCCCTCTCGGGTTGGAAAAACTCGTCAATCTACGCCTAGGACTCACGGGCTTGGAAAAACTCGTCAATCTACGCCTAGGACTCACGGGCCATATCTGGTTCAAGTCTGCTTGGCAGGATCGAGCGATCCACCCGAAGAAACGGGAGATAGCGCGAAGGAACGTGAGCTCATTAAAGTATCGCGAGAAGCCTGGGTCAAGGAAAAGACAGACGTACACTCAAGCAAGACGATTGAAGAAGGAGCCCCTCGGGAAGATCTAACCGCATACCACTACCAACTAGTGAAAGCGGCAACATTGATCAAAGAAGCTCGCAAGGATCTGGACGACCGGAAAAAGCTGGTGGATGAATCAAGCCAGCCTCGTGCGGCACTCTCCAAAACCGCAATGAAAAGATACGTCTCGAAGACCGCAGCCCTGGATCTCGACTCTCTCAGCGGGATCAGCAAAACGCTTGATACATCCCTTATGCGCATCGACGACGACAACAATGTCCACTCGACGACTCCGGCTACCGCAGTTCTGGCAGCAGCCACGTACCTGCAAGCGAACAAGCCAGGAGAAAACGATTCCCGCGCGGGACAATAGCAACAAGTCCAGAAGGGACTGGGCATGGCAGCCGCAAGACTTGTAGCTCAAAGCCGCAAACACGCGACAACACAGGAGACTTATAAAACCCCTCGGAAGGATAAAGAAATACCTCGCGGGTGCAGGAGCACCTCACCTAGGTGAAAGGAGTTGCCTCGTCGCGCTCGAGGAAAAGAAGGTCGGCGTCGTGGTGACAGCCCGAGCGGTAGCGATGAGAGCCCGAGAGATCGCGACCGCAGCCCGCGATATCACAGCAGCCGCTCGCGACACCATAGCAGGGAGCCACGAAAGGAGAACGATCGCGACCGGCCCGAACACAACGCGCGATCTGACATCGCTCAGCACAAGTTCGTCAAAGCCCGGGCGCTTAGAAACCGCGCGCGGTCCCTATCCACCTCTTCCGACGAGGAGGCCTGCGGTGCATTGTGTTTCACCCGCGATATTCGCTAGGCACCAATACCCAGAAGGTTCAAGCTCACCACGGAGGTCCCAAAATACGACGGATCGCTGGAACCCAAGTCTTGGCCATCGGATTACCTCACGGCAGTAAAATGCCAACGTGGGAAGAAAACAACGGCTATGCAGTAGCTCAACCTGCATCTCGTGGGCATTACATGCAGCTGGCTAGAAGGAAGACCGAGGGCATGCTACGGGTCATGGGACGACCTAAAGTATGCTTTCCGCAAAAACTTCCAAGCAACCTACAAGCGACCCGCATCTATTGAGGAGCTGCGGGCTTGTAAGTAAAACAACAGCGAATCTACCCACGAATACATCCAGCGATGGACTATGCTAAAAATACGGCGGGAAACATATCGGAGGAGGTTGCAGTGGAAGCCTTCACCAAAGGAGCCCGACGGGCCGCTTTCAGAGAAGAGTTGGGGCGAGCTGCACCCAAAACCATTGGGGAGCTGATGGCCATAGCCGACAGATGGGCCAATGGCAAAGACTCCGTGCGCAACGAGAAGGCATCTTCGCCAGTACCCGAGGATGACCGCCATGGTCAAAAGAAAAAGAGAAGGCACTACGATCACGACGATCGACAAGAATTGGTTGCAGCAGAGTTCACGAGAAACCGTGACGGGTGGACCTCCACTACAAGAAATATGTTGATACACGACGCTCAGTTTTCGTCACTAAATTGTCACTATATGTCGTCCATGACGATCCCATGACGAAAAACAGATCATTGAAAACTGAGTGTCAGTAATGAACCATGATGATGTTTTTTTGGAAATCGTCATGGACATCCACGACGATTTGAGACCATCATAAGATTATGACGATCCAAAATCGTCAAGGGCAGTCCAGCCAGGCCACATCAGCTCCTACGTGGCGAGTCCTACGTGGCAAAATTATGACGAAATCAAATCGTCGTGATCAAAATAAGCCCAGTACGTTTGCTGGTCTATATGGGCCAATCCCACTAATTCAGCCCATTGATGATCTTTTTTCTCGGTCAATTATTGTCACTACATGAGCCAAGCCTAGTGATTCTGTCCTTCTATTTTTTTTGGACCTTGAGCATTTATTGCCTATTTATTCTTTAATTTCGATATTTTTTTACCAAGGCTTTCCCTTATGGTATAGCATTTTTCACTTCTGGGCTTTGGCCTTTTATGATCAATATTGAGTAGGCCAAGGCCCTTTTGAAGTCCATGAAATATTTGATCCAATCCAATAACATTAAATTCACCAGAAAAAATAACTTTTAACCATACAGAGTCAAAACTGGTGACTACCAGAAACATTTATATGAAACAGAATTTGATCTAACCAAACAGAATTCACTCAATTACACATTCACATCACAACAAGTAAATATATTGCACAGTTACATCACAGCAAGTAGTATTTGCATAGAAGACCTAACAATATAGTCAACTAGGCTTCGACCTCCCCGAGCTGTGTTCTTGCAGAATGACGATGCCGCTAGACCTGGTAAACAACAAGACAACAAAAATGTCAGCCACTTCAAACTTGTATCGTACATGTGAGTGAACGGAAATCATGTGATATGGATCCAATAAAAATTGACAGAAGCTACCATATTCATTTTCAAAATGGCATGTCATGTGGTTGCAATTTGGTACCAGAAATTGAAGCATAGGACGTCTTACTAATTCAGTTCAACATAGAACCAGCAAACCAGGTTAGGGAGGAAAAAAGAGAGGATGGAATGTGCTTACTTTAGTGGGTAGTGCCCAGTTGCATCAACACTAGAGCTGGAATAGCCGGGCAACGCCTAGGAGCAGGAGCAGCAGCATCAGCGGCAATGAGAGGTGAGGCTGCATCCGGCCTAGGAGCAGGAACATCACCGCCATAGCTGGAACAGCAGGGTCACACCTGACCAAATGAACACAAGATTTCATTAATGAGCACATTGACAGAATATGTAAGCTAATTGCATAATGCAGAGGATATGCCCAATCATATGTTAGGTAGAAACACCCAAAAATGCATTGACAACCATTAAATCAGCATGCTTGTGCCAAATTTGTTTTCATCATAATATTTTTACAAAATTTGACTTGTACAACTTATGCAGATAGATGAACAAACTTTAAGAAATATAAACCTCTAAAGAAAGCGATAAACTGGAAAAGCGCTTCAATGATTAATTATTCATGGCAACACATCTAGAAAAAGGTTCAAGATCAGTGTACCCAACTATCGATACAATGTACAATGCCATGAAAATACTAGCTGTAATCTCAATACCATTATTAAATCGACCTTATTAGACCATGCAGGAAACTATGTGTTCTCTCCTGACAATTCATACGCCAAGAATAGTGCCTGACAAATGGGAAGGCGGGCTGATCATGTACTTGAGTAGAGACATATAAGATGTGAACTAAACCTTATGGCATGAAAATTCCAGAATGTTCAAACAAGATTCAGTTACAGGTACAAATTGGAGAGCTAAATAACTGCAGCAGTTATCCTAATTAGCACAGCAAAAATATAGTGCCATTGCTAGTAGATGATAGTCAGAGATTATTGTACCTCTGCAAGTAATAGGGCCGAGCTCACCTCAAGGAACCCTATCTGCGGCAGCATGGCCAACACTAGAGACGTCACCAGCCCCATTTTTTTTCCTTCACAATAATGAGGTGTGAGCATTAGGTGATCAGATCTTAAATAGGCTAACAATGTTCATATTGAAGCATTATAAGGATCATCAAGCTCAACCCCATGTAAAAAAATAGGATAACAATTTTCAGAATTCTAAGATGGCTAAGGTATGAGGAAGAACATCAGGAGGAACCAAAGTTGTCCAAGAAAGAGTTGATAAGAGCAACAAGATGATAAGAGAAAAGCTCAATCATGTTCAGTTTATACACTTGGTCTAACCAGTAAGGCTTGTATGTAACAGAGAAACAATATAGATTGATTCAGAATGTAACAACTTCATTATTTCTCTCTGATACAAAATCTTTGTCTCTCTCTAATCATGGAATGCACAGGAAGCAACATCAGGACTATAAAAAGCTCTAACGAACAGAAAGCAACATACTCATGATTTTATTCTACACAAAATAAACCTACTCGAAACTGCAGCTAATCCATAGCACATTTTTTGTTAACCTACAAGGCTGTGAGGAGGAGGGATGAGAGGTCTTGCCGAGTGGCTTGCGACCGGAGGGGTCGTTCCTGCGGTGTAGCGGATCTCCGTCGGTAGCTGGCCATATCCTCCTTGTGGATGCGTTTGCTGGTCGCCACTGAAGGTTCCTTCTTCAATAAGAACGATGCGTTAGGGCAGGTTGAGGAGGAGGTGATGCGGCCTGTGGAAATAATGAGAGATGGAAGAGGTGTAGAGCTCAAAATCGTCATCGGTGAAGGCCTCCACCGGCTTGCTCTCTAGATCCGCCACGGCGGCGGCCATGGCGAGTTCTGTCCGCGGCGAGGTGGCAGAGAAGCGGTGAGCGCGTAATGAACAGGAGGTGGGGATCTAGCTCGGAACAGGGGAGAGGTGGACTCAAAGGGGGAGAGCGATGGAGGTCGCTTGGCGGCGGATCTGGTGCTGTCGGAAGACTCCCTTCTCCCTCGTTGTGCCACCGACTGCTCTTCGATCCGGGTGCAGAAGGAGATCCGGCGCCAAAGAGCACGGACTCCACGGCTCCTCTTCGATCTGGGTGCAGGAGGACAAGAGGAAGGAAGGGGGTGAGGTAGGACGGGAGGAACAGTCGGAGAGGGCGCTCGAGGGTGGTCTTTTCTCGGGGACGGGCTAGGGTTCGATACTCGATAGGGAGGGGGCGATGCGGGTGGAGGCAGGGAGAAGAAAGCGTTTTGGCGCCGCTGCCGCCCGTAGCTGGGAGGGTGAGGCTAGGGTTTTGATAGGGAGGGGGCGATTCGGGTTGGGCTTTTATTTGGTATCTAGAATAATTTACGTTACTGCCCCTGGTTATTTGTGTGCGTATGGGTGCATTTGTCCCGGTATTTGGTAATTTCACATGACTAAATAGATAGGCGGGAGATTTCCCCCCCCCCCCCCCAGAATTTTTGTACTGAAAGAAAAAATGTGGTCTATACCTTTTAAGGGTTTTGCTCTCTTAGAGAAATAAAATTAAATATTCTCGGAGGAAATTTAGGTTTATTATTTTTATAGGGTTTCTCCCGTTTTTACCGTCTTTGAACAACGAGAAATTTCTAATTTTCTCTTAACAAAAATATCATTTTTCGAGTGCAAAAAATAGGGTTTTCTGTGAAACCGGGCCAAATTTGAACTACAGGTGCATCGTAGTTTTCTCGTGATTTTTTGCAAAAATCATTTTTAGGACCCCTAGGTTCGAACGGTCATGTCCCCCTTTTTGACCGTTTCCCGAAACCATCTTAGAAATTTCTAGAAAATTCAGAAAAACACGAAATGATGCAAGACCTTCGCGTGGTGTAATAATAAGTGATCTAGTATCCATCAAAAATAATAAACTTGGAATATGGAAGTTATCTCGAAAAAGTGTTCACAAAAATGAGCTATCATCTACGAAGATTCATGGCTTTCGGGCCAAATGACGGATGTTATGGCCACATCCATGGCATAGTTTCTTTAAATGTGCTCATATTCCACACAAAGATGCATATTGGAACAACGAACAATGTTGCCGAAGAAAGTTTTATTTTTCTATGAATAAAAATACCATTTTCCATTTTCGGAGTGCGAAAAATGGGGCTTTTTGTGAAGCACACACCAAAACAATGTCGCAAAAATGTACCGAATAAATTTATGAAGTTATTATACCACATTTTGTGTTCAAATAATACAATTACAACCTCTCTATAGCTCAAAATTCACCTCTTTTGAAATAGACAAATTTCTGCCGATTCCGCTGAAACCGGGCCAAATTTGAACTACAGGTGCCTCGTAGTTTGCTCATGATTTTTTGTAAAAATCATTTTTAGGTACACAAGTACCTATTTCAATAGAGATGTACCAAGATTTTATCAATATTCAACCCCTAGCTATGAACGGTCATGCACGCCGTCTTGACTTTTTCCTGAAACGGACATAGAAAATTCCAGAAAATTCAAAACAATTCAAAATGATGCAAGACCTTCGCGTGGTGTCATTATATATGTACTAGTATCCACCAAAAATAATAAACTTGGAATACGACAGCTGGGTTGAAAAGGTGTTCATAGAAATGAGCTATCTCCTCCGAAGATTCTTGGGTTTCAGGCCAAATGACGGATGTTATGGCCACTCTCATGGCATAGTTTGTTGAAATATGCCCATATTCTACACAAGCATGTATAATGGAACAACTAAAAATGTTCACGAAGAAACTTTTATTTTTCATTGAATAAAAACATCATTCCATTTTCGAAGTGTAAAAAAAGGAGTTTTTTGTGAAGCACCTACCAAAAATATGTTAAAAAATTGTACAAAGTAAAATTCTAAATATATTATGTCATATTTAATCTACAAATAACAAATTTACTACCTCTCAGTAGCTTTGCATACACCTCTTTTGAAATGGACAAATTTCTGCCGATTCCGCTGAAACCGGGCAAAATTTGAACGATAGGTGCCTCGTAGTTTGCTCATGAATTTTTGTAAAAATCATTTTTAGGTACACAAGTACCTATTTCAATAGATATGTACCAAGATTTTATTAATATTCAACCCCTAGCTACGAACGGTCATGCACGCCGTCTTGACTTTTTCCTGAAACGGACATAGAAAATTCCAGAAAATTTAAAACAATTCAAAATGATGCAAGACCTTCGCGTGGTGTCATTATATATGTACTAGTATCCACCAAAAATAATAAAACTTGGAATACGACAGCTGGGTTGAAAAGGTGTTCATAGAATTGAGCTATCTCCTCCGAAGATTCTTGGGTTTCGGGCCAAATGACGGATGTTATGGCCACACTCATGGCATAGTTTGTTGAAATGTGCCCATATTCTACACAAGCATGCATAATGGAACAACTAACAATGTTCACGAAGAAACGTTTATTTTTCATTGAATAAAAACATCATTTTCCATTTTCGGAGTGTTAAAAAAGGGGTTTTTTGTGAAGCACCTACCAAAAATATGTTACAAAATTGTACAAAGTAAAATTCTAAATATATTATGTCATATTTTATATACAAATAACAAATTTACTACCTCTCAATAGCTTTATACACCTCTTTTGAAATAGACAAATTTCTGCCGATTCCGCTGAAACCGGGCCAAATTTGAACTACAGGTGCCTCGTAGTTTGCTCATGATTTTTTATAAAAATCAGTTTGAGGTACAAAAGTACCTATTTCAATAGAGTTGTAGCAAGATTTTATCAATATTCAACACCTAGCTACGAACGTTCATGCACGCCGTCTTGACTTTTTCCTGAAACAGACATAGAAAATTCCAGAAAATTCAAAAAGATTCAAAATGATGCAAGACCTTTGCGTGGTGTCATTATATATGTACTAGTATCCACCAAAAATAATAAAACTTGGAATACGACAGCTGGGTTGAAAAGGTGTTCATAGAAATGAGCTATCTCCTCCGAAGATTCTTGGGTTTCGGGCCAAATGACGGATGTCATGGCCACACTCATGGCATAGTTTGTTTAAATGTGCCCATATTCCACACAAGCATGCTTAATGGAACAACTAACAATGTTCACGAAGAAACTTTTATTTTTCATTGAATAAAAACATCATTTTCCATCTTCGGAGTGTCAAAAAAGGGTTTTTTGTGAAGCACCTACCAAAATTATGTTACAAAATTGTAAAAAGTAAAATTCTAAATATATTATGTCATATTTTATCTACAAATAACAAATTTAATACCTCTCAATAGCTTTGCATACAGCTCTTTTGAAATAGACAAATTTCTGCCGATTCAAGTGAAACCGGGCCAAATTTGAACTACAGGTGCCTCGTAGTTTATTCATGATTTTTTGTAAAAATCATTTTTAGGTACACAAGTACCTATTTCAATAGAGATGTACCAATATTTAATCAATATTCAACCCCTAGCTACGAACGGTCATGCACACCGTCTTAACTTTTTCCTGAAACGGACATAGAAAATTCCAGAAAATTCAAAAAACTTCAAAATGATGCAAGACCTTTGCGTGGTGTCATTATATATGTCCTAGAATCCACCAAAAATAATAAAACTTGGAATACAACAACTGGGTTGAAAATGTGTTCACAGAAATGAGCTATCTCCTTCGAAGATTCTTGGGTTTCGGGCCAAATGGCGGATGTTATGGCCACATTCATGGCATAGTTTGTTGAAATGTGCCCATATTGTACACTATCATGCATATTGGAACAATGAACAATGTTCACGAAGAAACTTTTATTTTTCATTGAATAAAAATATCATTTTCCATTTTCGGTGTGCTAAAAATGGTTTTTCTTGTGAAGCACCTACCAAAAATATGTTACAAAATTGCACAAAATAAAATTATAAAGGTATTATACCACATTTCATGTTAAAACAACCAAATTCCTACCTCTCGATAGTTTTTAATACACCTCTTTTGAAAAAGACAAATTTCTGCCGATTTAGCAGAAACCGGGCAAAATTTGAACTACAGGTGCCTCCTAGTTTGCTCATGATTTTTTGAAAAAATCGTTTTTAGGTACACAAGTACATATTTCTTCAGAGATACACCAATAGTTTCCCAAGATTCCACCCCTAGATAAGAACGGTCTTGCCCGCCGCTTTGACCGAAAAATGTAGATTCAAAATCTCCTAAAGTCTCAAAAAATATATGCTCATGGGTATGATTGTATACTTTCACAAAATAGTTCAAAATGGTCCATAATGACTATAAATTATTTATTTAATTTTTCAAAATTAGTTTCGGTTAATTTGAAGGTCAAATTCAAATTATGAAAATGAAAACAAAAAAACCGAAAAAATGGAGCCAGCTCAACCTATCTAGTGTTAGAGCCCACGCTGGTGCTTGCTTCATAGGCCGAATTAGATCCCATGCCAGCGACGGAGGCCCAAGTTTACTTGCTAGTGCGCTCATGTTTGGTGTTCTTGTCCACTATATCTGGCCATGGGCAGCCCGACCCGGCCGGCCCGAATATCCCGGGCCGGGCTGAACCCGACAGAACCATCGGGTCGGGCTCGGGCCTGGGAATCGAAGCCCGACGGTCGGGCCGGGCCGGGCTCGGGCCCGGTGAAAGAGCGTTTTTAGCTGCAGGCGGGCTGGGCCGGTCGGGCATGGGCGGGCTTTCTCGGGCTCGGGCCCGATTCCTGCAGCCCGACAGTCGGGTCGGGCCGGGCTCGGGTCTGAGATTTGCCCGGTAAATTTTTTCGGCCCGGCCCAGCACGAACTTTGGCCAGGTATATTGTCCATCGAGGCCCAAGTTCAATTGTGGCTCTCCTCAACTAGGTGTAGTGCGCCTTGTCTTCAGCAATTGTTGTGTGTCGCAGCGGTTAGTATCCATGGTGTATGCGTTGAGGTTGCGGGTTCGATTCCCGCTCCACCTATTTTTGCGACTTTAGTCGCCAATATGTGTACAGGATGCTGGCGGGTCCCACATGTCAGCTTAGTGTTTTGATGTCCCACATGCCAGGTCACCGAGGGCGTGTTGTTAGCTGGATTGCAGTTATTTGCAAATTGATGACGTGGCCATCCAATAGACAACATGTGGTTATCTGGGTGGGTCCCAAATGTCAATGATAGCTAGAGATGAGAGGTATTTGGAAATTGATTATCTGGCCATCCAGTATGTCGCACCCGGACTTCTAGAGGATACTCACCGTACGAACTGAACAGTATTCTGATGGGATTACGGGGCTTTCCGGCACCCGCGTCCTCTTACGAGTAGGCCAACACTTATGTGTGACAACCCATCGCTACTGTTCATTGTCGATGTAAACTATCCTGTAGAAATCAGGACACTACCATTGACGTACTTCATACCATACACACATGGTACGTCAACGGCTTTGAACAAAAGGATAACACAACATGCCTCTACGACACAAAAGATAGAAATAAGTTGCAAATGGCCCTCACTAGGGCAGAGATAGCAAATACAATCATCCAGAGGACACATGTCCCAACATAGCATCATTACATCTCAGCGGAAGCATTCAAAGGGGTCTGAGTACAGACAAAATCCAAATAGGCTTAAGAAGCCGGAAACTGAAATAAAGACGGAGCCCATCCACGATGCCTCGGATCCTGCCCGGGTCCGCTAACTACTCGTCAGCAGCCTCGTCAAACTCCACGTAGTAGCCGTCACCTGGATCCTCGTAATCGTAGTCTGCGGAAACCACAGCCCCAAAGGGTCAGTACATAGACGTACTGGCAAGCAAGACTCACAGTTCACCAAAGTATAGCCCGTCAACACAAGCACAGATGACTTGGGTTCAACGGAAAGAAGGGGATATATAAGATGCTGCAACTGGCTGCGCTAACCAACTACAGAGATTCTATCACTTCCAACTATCAGAAAGGGGATAAGATCGAGTGTTGTAACCAACTGAAAGATAACTTCAAACAAACCCATCCTGGATCTCGCCCCTTATCCAAAGAAGCAATCCGAGGATAACTCACACCGTTGGATTAAGATGAAACAAGTTATTGTGACAATAATCCTATTACTAGTCAACTTGTTAATCATGGTGTGAGATTGTGAATCATTAGGTTTAAGTTGTCCTGAGTACTTGTTAGCCAGTACTTTCACCAAGTTAACCATAACCGCGGAAAACACGGCTTCTCGAGAAGATTATCCCTGCAGGGTTGCACCAATTTGGTCGTACACGTATGAATAACCTGCCAGATGGGATGCCTCCCACCAAGCGGGGCACTCAACACAACTCAACTCTTCTTCGCATCAAGCCCAAAGCACCTTGGGCGCACGGCTAATCAAGCCCCGAAGAAAAGGGACCCTCATAGCACTCTAAGACCGTGTCCCCCTATATGCCGACTACGAAAGTTCCACCCTGCGCTGGGCTCGCAAAAACATGCATGCGGCAAATAGAAAGCACGAACTAAATGAGATGATTTGGACGAGATGCGAATCGAATCAAATTGAGGGGGGCGCCCATACTCGCTTCCCACATGCGGGTAGTGCGCTCATCATGGATCAGTAGACAAGACCCTTTTCCTATTAGGGTCGACACTAGCAGGCCTCAAAACCACACAGGGCCTCCTGCCGGTGCCTTATCATCAAATTATTATTAAGTAATAACCTTAGCATGATTGATTGATTGATTAAACATCGAGCCCCCAGAACATAATGAACTATAGTAACTGAAAGTAACGGGTAACAGACTCGAGCAAAACAACCTAAGCATGCTAGTAGGACACTGGCTCAATCAATAGGGTTGTAGGAGGGTGGTGAGGCAATATCAGGGTTTAAGGATTCATGTGATAGGTTCGTAACAGAATCAACTACCACTAAGGCTAGCAGAAATAGACAACGGAAAGTATCGGTAACCAGGGTTGAAAGGAACACAATGGTTCATGTGAGTGATAACTTGCCTGCGAACTCAGCAGGGTACTGAGCTAGATCCTCAGAAGGGGTGCTGTAAAGATCGTCTGTCTAAACGTCGTCGTCTATTCGAGAAGAAGCAAACAAACAAAACAGGAATGTAAACAATCATTATCATGGCATTGTGCACAATCAAGATAATGCATGACAAGTTAATGGTTGCATCAAAATAAACTAGCTAACATGATAACACAATTTAAATGGACCCCTATGCTATTTTGAGTGGCATATGGGAAAGGGTCCATAATTAAGTGGAACAAATGATTTACAATTAATTATTAGGTGAAAGTTGTTAGCATGATGCATGCATGATGGTAACAACAAAATAACAACAAATAACAATAATAGATGCAAGTAATAAAAGGGTTTAGCAAGTTTTGGAAATTATTTATTAAGTTTAGAAATTTTGGTTACTTAAACATGTCACACAAACAATTATTGTTTTCATCAATTCAAAGTGTGCAAAACAACTAACAAAGTTTATATTTGAAAAGAACATCAAATTTTAGTTGGATTACATGTTTCAAATATTGAAATTTGAATTAGGATGAATTTATTATGAATTAAACAATATTAAACAAGTTTTAATTGAATTTAAAACAAGTTTGAATATTATTTGAATTTTATTTGTTCAAATCATAAATTCAAATTCACATTTGAAAAGTTCACACTTTGATGGTTTGAAAACATATTTTGCATGTTCAAAAATATTTTATTTTGAGCAAGTTATGATTTTTATCAAATTTAAATGAATTATACAAGTATTAAATTATTTAGGCAATTTAAATTATTCAAACAATGAAACAAATTTTTTATTTGAATAGGATATTCAAAATGGTATGAAAAACATATTTTATTTGCCTTATTTGGAATTAGTATGAATTATTTATGAATTATTGCAAATTACATTTGAATTACTCAAATTTGAATTTTAAATGCATTTTGAAAATTCAAAACAGGAAACAAAAGTTACCAAAAGGTAGACAATTGAATTTAGACTAACACACATATTTTATTTTCAGTTTTTAGAGTTATAAAATAAAAGTTATAAGCAGAATGCTTTCAGGGACCAATCTGTGATTTTGTTGGACCCAGATTTGATTACAGAAACTTTGAAATTCGTTATACACGCGGAGACGCACCCAGTCGCTGCCAGGGGGGCCCCGTGGGCTCACTGTGCCTGCGTGGCACAAGAGTGACTGACAGGGGGCCCTCCCTGTCAGTACCCCGTGGGAAAAAAGGTGGGAAAGTCCCGCGGGGAGCAGGGCTCGATCCCGCGGTCTCCCTGCTCGCGTGCGCTGCTCTGAACCAATTGCGCTGTTGCGCGTTCGTTGTCAGATACCAACACGCAGAGAGGAAAATGTTACGCAAGCGCTAACTGAATTTTTCTGACGCGCGCGCTTCCGCGACACTGACAGAGGAACGCGGCTCACCGGCGATGACCAACGGCGATCTCGTGGCCGCGCTGTGCCGTGGAGGGTTGCGGATCGTGCACGGAAACGGTGGCAGTGATGCGAGGCAGAAAGGAGGAGGGGACGGTGGCGCGCTCATCGTGGGGCGTCGAGGAAGCAGGAGGTTGAGGTGGCGCGGCCGGCGGCGATGACAGAGACGGCGGCGTGATTCCAGCCACTCCCCGTGCTCCCGCAGGTGTTCAAACGGAAGACGACGACGAGGTGGTGCGGTTCCAGCAGTCAGGTAGGGTAGGGAGTGGCTACTGCGGCGGAATCCATCGGAGGTTCAGAGAGCCAACGGCGAGAGATTCAGAGAGAGATCTGAGCCAGCGAGGAGACGATCGACGGCGGGAGAGAGGGGAAACGGTGACCTAGGGGCTAGGGTTTGCGCCCTAGGGTTCCGTGGACTCTTATAGGGCGCGGAAAACCACGGGGGCCGTCGGCTGCCGCCGTACTGTCGCGGTGGCGCAACGGATGCGCCGCCGTACTCCAAACAGATGGAGTGCACGCTTTACGAAGCGGTACGCGCGCGCGTAGGCAGGCTGGGCTGCGCGCTGGATGGATTAGGTGGGCTGGGTAGCGCTTAGCTGCCGCGCGCGAAGCAGTTTTTCTCCTTTTCTTTTTTCTGTTTTATTTTTTTTTGCTGAAAACAGATTTGGAAGAATTTGATGATTTGTAGGTTAACAAAAATTCCAGAAAAATTAGGTTAAGCCTTTTAAAACATTAGCAAACAGATGCCAATATTGATTTGCAAAAAGTTGACATTTAAAATGATGTTTGTATTTGAATCCAAATTTGAAAGAATTTAAATATTAAATAAACCTTATTGAAAACAACATTTTTAATAGGGTTACCCCTAAGAATTAATGTGATTAAGGAGTACATTTGTTTGGTGAATCTCATGGATTCAAAAGGGTACTGATTTGAAATACATTTGGTTTGAATTTGAAGTGAATTAGAATTAATTGATTGGATTAATGGTTTGATTAAAACCAACAAATTAAGGAGTTATCAACATGGAATAAAATGGAACAATTTGGTTGTTTTCATTTGTTATTTTTATTCCAAAAGTTGTAACAGATCAAGTATGAAAATAACCATTTGAAATTGTTTGAGTTTGATTATGAAAACAAGATAAAACAGATGCAAAACAAATAGCAACAAATGCAAACAAATAATTAAACATGATGACATGATGCAATACTTGAATTAAAACAATAAATCAAACATTCTAAGGGATAATTTCATACTTGGGATGTTACAAAACGCCCCCCCTTGAAGGAATCGCGCCCCGAGATTCCTTACTGAGAAGTGAAAAGGTCCGGATACTTCTTGCGAAGATCCTTCGGTCTCCCACGTTGCCTCTTTATCGGAATGATGCGACCATTGCACTTTCAAGAACTTCGTGCTCTTGTTGCGAGTCTTACGCTCGGTCTCATCGAGAATACGAATAGGGTGCTCCTCATAAGATAGATCATCTTGCAGTTCAATGGAATCATGATCAACTGCACGATCTGGATCTTTGAAACACTTCTTGAGCTGGGACACGTGGAACACATCGTGCACCTTGGATAGTTTTTCTGGAAGTTCAAGACGATAAGCATTTTCTGCACGCCTTGAGAGGATGTTGAAAGGACCAATGTATCTTGGTGCAAGCTTTCCTTTCACACCAAAACGATGAGTGCCTCTGAGGGGAGTTACACGGAGATATGCCTTATCACCAGGTGCATAGCTCATATCCCTGTGCTTGCTATCATAATAGCTTTTCTGACGAGACTGAGCAATCCTGAGATTGTCACGAATGATACGAACTTTCTCCTCGGCTTCCTTAACAATGTCAGGGCCTAAGAGTGAACGTTCACCAGCTCCAGACCAATTGATTGGACTCCTGCATCTGCGACCATACAGTGCCTCAAATGGTGCCATGCCTAGGCTTGCCTGGTAGCTGTTGTTGTAGGAGAATTCAGCATATGGAAGGCAATCCTCCCATTTCATGCCAAAGGAGAGACCACGTGCTCTGAGCATATCCTCGAGAATCTGATTGACTCTTTCGACTTGCCCCTGAGACTGAGGGTGATAAGCTGTGCTGAACAGATGTTTGGTGCCCAATGCTTCTTGAAAACTCTTCCAGAAATGAGAAGTGAAAATACTTCCACGGTCTGAGCTTATTTCCAATGGAACACCATGAAGAGGAACAACCTTTGCTGTGTAGAGTTCTGCTAACTGGCTAGCTGAGATAGTTTCCTTGACAGCAAAGAAGTGAGCTACCTTAGTGAGACGATCAATAACAACGAAGATTGCATCGTTGCCCTTCTTGGACTTTGGAAACCCAGTAACGAAGTCCATTTCAATCATGTCCCACTTCCACTCAGGAATTTTCAGAGGTTGGAGTAGACCGGCTGTTTTCTGATGGACTGCCTTAACACGTTGACAAACGTCGCATTCAGAAACGTATTGAGCAATTTCACGTTTCATGCCAGGCCACCAATACAGAGTCTTGAGATCCTGGTACATCTTTGTACTTCCAGGGTGGATGGATAGAGGAGTTTCATGAGCCTCCTTGAGAATGATATCCTTGAGACTTTGAATCTGAGGAACTGCAATGCGTCCTTCGAAGAACACAGTTCCCTTGTCATCAATTGAGAAGGACTTGAATTTATCATTGCCTTCCTTGATGTGATCTACAATCTTCTTGATTTCAGTGTCACGAAGTTGTTCAGAACGAATCTTGTCCTCGAGAGTTGGACTGGCTGTCAAGCTAGCAAGGTATCCTTCAGGGACAAGACCAAGGTTCAGTTTCTGGAATTCTTCATGAAGTGGAGGTTGGCTTTCCATGATCATGAGATTATTGCAATAGGATTTGCGACTGAGAGCATCGGCCATAACATTAGCCTTGCCTGGAGTGTAAGAAATGGTGAGATCAAAGTCTTTAATCTTTTCAATCCATCTCCTTTGCCTAAGGTTCAGATCTGGCTGAGTGAATATGTATTTGAGACTCTTATGATCGGAAAAGATTTCAGTTTTGTTACCCAACAAGTATTGTCTCTATTTCTTGAGGGCAAACACAACTGCTGCAAGTTCAAGATCATGTGTGGGATAGTTTTGCTCATGTGGGTTCAACTGACGTGAAGCATAAGCCACAACTTGACGTTCTTGCATAAGAACTGCTCCTAGGCCTTGGAGAGATGCATCACAGAATATCTGGAAAGGTTTGGTAGTATCTGGGCCAACCAGAACAGGTGTGGAAGTGAGTTTAGTCTTCAGGAGGTTGAAACTCTCATCACATTGTGGAGTCCAAACGAACTTTTTGTCCTTCTTTGTGAGATCAGTGAGAGGTTTGGCAATCTTGGAAAAGTTTTGGACGAAACGACGGCAATAGCTAGCCAAGCCAAGAAAACTTCTGACTTGCTTCACCGTCTTAGGGGGTTTCCAGTCAACAATTGCCTTAACCTTTTCAGGATCAATGGCTATGCCTTTGGCAGAGATGATATGACCAAGATATGCAACTTCTGGAATCCAAAACTCACATTTAGAGAACTTGGCATATAGACGATGCTCGCGAAGTTTCATGAGAGTGAGATGAAGGTGTTCTCCATGCTCTTCCTCGGATTTTGAGTAGACTAGAATGTCATCAAGATATACCACAACAAACTTGTCGAGGTATTCATGGAAGACAGAATTCATGAGTCTTGAGAACGTTGCCGGTGCATTGGTGAGACCAAAGGACATGACGGTGTATTCATATAGACCGTAACGTGGTGAAAGCTGTCTTAGGAATATCTTCCTTTCTGATCTTTATCTGATGGTACCCCATCCTCAAGTCCAACTTTGAGAATATTGAGGCTCCAGCAAGTTGATCAAAAAGATCATCGATACGAGGAATTGGATACTTGTTCTTGATAGTTTTCTCGTTGAGAGGACGATAGTCAACCACGAGTCTTTTTGTTTGATCCTTCTTGGCAACAAACAGAGTTGGGCAACCCCAAGCGGAGGAACTAGGCTGAATGTAACCTTTCTCGATGTACATATCGATTTGCTCCTTCAACAATTTCAGTTCAGGAGGAGCTATCTTGTATGGATGCTTAGAGATTGGAGCAGTACCTGGCTCAAGCTCGATCACGAACTCAACTGCTCTGTCCGGAGGCATCCCTGGCAACTCTTCTGGAAAGACGTCAGGGAATTCACAAACCACCGGAACATTTTCAATTGCAGGAAGAGGTTTTGCATCAAGGTTGAACAGCTGAACAGAACTTGATCCATATGGAGAATAGACTATCTGGCCTGAAGTGTGAGAGAGAGTTATTGACTTTTGAGCACAGTCAATTTTTGCTTTGTGGGTCTTCAACCAATCCATACCCAGAATGACATCAATGTCAGAATTTCCCAGCAACATGAGTGAAGCAAGGAATATGCGACCCAATTAGGATCTGATTGTCCATGCTTATCTTGGAAGTAATCATTTTAGTTCCCGGAGAGTGCACATAGATTTGATTGCTTAGTGGAACCAGAGCTAAATTGTACGTTGTAGCAAAGATCTTTGACACGAACGAATGCGATGCTCCAGTATCAAACAACACTTTAGCTGGAAAAGAGTTTACGGGTAATATACCGAGAACGACGTCAGCAGCTTCCTCAGCTTTGTCGGCCTTGATATGGTTCACCCTCGCGTTCCTCCCGACAGGCCTGTTGTTGGAGTTGAAGGCTTTAGCCGGGGGAGCACGAACCATTGCCTGGTTGGTGTTGGGGCGAGGAGGTGGAGGTAGCTGCCTCTGAGTGCACTTATCAGCGTAGTGCCCAGTCTCTTTGCACTTGAAGCAAGTGACGACACGAGGAGGAGCTGGCCTTGGCTGCCCCATTGGAATCCCCTGACCCTGCATCTGAGATGGGTTGGGTGGGCGGGGACCAAAGCCTGGAGAAGCTTGGGCATTTGGAGCCCGAGTGACAGCACCATTTGGCACCCAGATGCGGCGCTTCTGCGGAGGGGTGGTCATGTTGGAGGAGGAACCACCCTCACGCGAGTGCTTGAAAGCTCATGATCCCTCTATTGATTTTGGTGATGATGATAACACGGATATATCCTATCTAACAATGTTGTTTAGACTGTGCAGCTATTATCTCAGGTGATCATCTCTATATACACATCAGAAGATCAAAGAGAAGCTCTCTATTGTGGAATTTCAGCCACCGGATTTTTCAGTTTAAAGGGCGGAAATTCCGGTACTTAAGGGGCGGATTATCCGGCCCTCTCACCGGAAATTTCCGGCCTCCTATCTGGCTTCCACGAAAACGACTAAGTGTTTGTCTGCCCGCGCACAGAAGCCAGGGCGGAAATTTGCCCCGGAAATTTCCGGGCCAAAAATCCGGCCTTCAAGGACTTAGCAGAAATTGGACTACTTCATGTTGCCCGCGCACAGAGATGGGGGCGGAGATTCAGTCCGGAAAATTCCGGGCCCGGACATTTCAATTATCCGCCCCCCGGATATTTCAATATTCCGGGCATCAAAGTCCTTAGCCATTTTTCTATCATAAGTTGATGCCCGCGCACAGAAGGTGGGGCGGAAATTTGCCCCGGAAATTTCCGGAGCAAATCTCCGGCCCTTGGTCCTTAGCAATTTTTCATCAACATGTTGATGCCTGCACACAGAGATGGGGGCGGAGTATTGGGGCGGAAAATTCCGCCCCCGGATTTTTCAATTATCCGCCCCCGGATTTTTCAAATATCCGGCCAACTCACACCGGAATATTCCGGCCTTTACACCGGAAATTTCCGGTCCCGCAGGACTGCAACGGTCAGAATTTGGAGGAGCCTATAAATAGCTGTCTTCCTCTAGATAGGTAGCTCGTCCATTCCTCTCTCTCCTCCATTGTTGTTGAGCTCAAAACGCCCCGATCTCCCTCCTCCTCCAACCAAACTCGATGCCCTTCAAGGATCTCATGGAGGAGGACTAGATCTACCTTTCCACCAAGCCAAAACGTGTGTACCCACACCACAACTCTTGGGATCTTGTAATCTCTTGGTTGCTTTGTCATCCAAGGGAAACCCTAGTGCTTGTAGCTTCCACCTTGTAGCAAGAAGCTTCGATTGTTGAGAGCCTCCATCTCACTTGTGGAGTAGCCTCAACCCCTTGTAAAGGTTTGATCAACGCCTTCAAGTCGACCTCATAGTGGAAACGAGAATCTCCCTCACCGGAGAAGCTCAAGGAGAACAAGGTGTGCACATCCGTGCTATTGAGGAGCGCCTAGGTGGCTCCCCACCTCTCCAACGTAGACGTACTTCTTTTAAGAAGGAACTACGGGAAACATATCCTTGTCTCCGTGTTTCACTTGTTGTTATCTTGTACCGTTCCTTTATTTCCGCTGCTACTTGCTTCGTATCACCTAGGGTACTCACTTAGTTGCACATTTAGGTAATCAAGCATTTACTTTCTTAAAAGCCCCATTAAAAGTGAAAAAGAAGTAAAATTTGTAGGTCACCTATTCACCCCCCCCCCCTCTAGTTGACCATATTGCACTTTCAATTGGTATCAGAGCCTCGGCTCTTTATCGGGCTTAACCGCCTAAGAGTAATCATGGTCAACGGGGATGTTCCCGAAACTTCTAAGGAGGAGCTCTCCAAAATGGCCGACACTATAGCCAACCTTGAGACAACGGTTTGTACCATTCAAACCCAATTGTCCAAAGTTAGCTCTAGTGTGGGCTCGGAGGTCTCCTCCATCAAGAAGATGTTAGAGAACATGATGGGTAGAACCAAGGAGCCATGTCACTCTCCCCATGTCACCGATGAGGATAGTTCGGATGAGGAAACAAATCCGGATATTTCCGAAATCGAAGAAAACATTGCCAAAGCTAAGGCTAAAGCCGCACAAAAGGCTAAAGCCAAAGCTAAGGAGAGTGACGGTGGCTCCAAGTCTCAAACGGCTAATGGTTCGGGGTCCAATTCAAAAGTTCCACCACCACAAAACTATGATTCTATCCACCCAATCGTTTCCATGCCACACATCCTTAATGTTGGAGTTCCACCCATCCTTAACACTAACGAATTTTCCTCTTGGAAGTTTGAAATGGAATCTCATATTTCAGGATCGTGTACGGCATTGTGGAGAAGCGTGATCCATGGATTTCATCATCATGATCCTAGCAACTTGACTCCAAGAGAGGATGTTGAATCTCAACTCAACAAAACTGCTCTTGTGATTATCCAGAAGGCTCTCCCAAGGGAGCATCTCACTCACATCCGAGGTTGCAAGACCGCCAAGGAAGCTTGGGACAAACTTGATACCTTGTTTCAAGGAAATGCTAGTATTCAGTCTTCCAAGTATGATGTGGCCATTGACAACTCCGAGAACTTCGTTATGCAAGAGGATGAGACTCCTGAAGAGCTCTATAGACGAGTTGTCACTCTTGCCAATCAACTGAGAGACTTTGGCAAGGAAGAGATCACCGATGAATGGATAAAGAGGAAGTTTGTCAAGGCTATCACACCCTTCGAGAAGAATCTCGCCACTAGCATCCGGACAAGAGCGGACTCCATTGGTGTTCTTAGTGAGTTCATCGCAATCTCTCTCTCACACAAGAGTGCGGATGATTCTCTAGCTCGCTCTAGAGGGATAGGAAAGTCTCCCAACCTTGCATTGAAGTCAAAGGCAATGGCTCGAGTTGATGAAAGTGAAGAAGATGATGATGATGAGGAAGACTATGAAGATACTTACACAGGGCTCACAAGTGCATTGCCCTTGCTATGCATGGATATTGGAAGAGATGGAAGCTCACAAGACCGGATCTCCAAGGCCTCCACGAAACAAGAACTACAAGAAGAAGGGGGAGCGACCAAGGACATGCTATAATTGTGGTAGCGCTAACCACTTCGTGAAGGAGTGCCCCTTTGAGCCAAGAGAAGAAAACGAAGGCAAGCTCATTCGCAAGAACAAGACCAAGCCTCCTCAAAACAAGAACTTTGCAAGGAAGGTGCCAAGAGCTCTCTACGTTCAAGAAGGTGCGGTTCTTGAGACTTACATCTCCGGAGATGAAGGAGAAGATGAGGTAGTTGGAGTTGCTCACATCGCTAAGGCCACCGCATCATCACCTTCGATCTCTCTATTCAAATCCCCCAATGAGAATGTGGCTACCCGACCTACATGTCTTATGGCAAAAGCCACTTCGGTATGCTCTCCCAACTCTAAGACCATTGTCACTAACCCTCCTTCGTTATTGGATTGTGTTGAAAATGCTTGTGAGGAGGATAGTGAGTCTAATGAGTTAAGCATATGGCTATCTAGCCTTAAGGGTGAGACTAAGGAAAAGGTGAACTCCCTTTTGAGGCAACTTGATGAGGCTAACTCTCTTGTTGATGAAAAGGAGGGATCATCATGACCTTAGAAAGCCATGGAGGTCACACTTGCAATGAGCAAGAGCTTGAAAAAGCTCTTGATAATGAGCGTTCCATTCGTGCCTCACTTGAGGAGAAATTGTCTTGTCTTGAAGAAAACTTTGCCATAAGTGTCTCTAAGCTTAGGAAGGAAAATGCTCAATCTCTTGCCTTAATTAAAACTCTTGAGCATGAAGAATTGAAGCTAGGAATTGCTCACGAGGAACTTGGTACTCGTTACGAAAAACTTGAAAAAGAGTTCATGTCTCTTAAGGAAATTCATGACAAGTTAACCAAATCTCGTGACAATCTTCTAGCTCAACAATCAAACAAGCAAGTTGTATCCACTTCACTTTCTAGCTTGAATGTCTTGTCTAGCAATGCTTGTAGTACAACTAATCTTGTAGGAAATGAGAAGAGTTCCCATGAGATTGCTTCTCAACGTGCCAACAATGGAAAGGAGGGACTTGGCTATATAGCCAAGTCAAAGAAGAAGCACAAGAAGAAGAACAAGAAGAGAGTCACCTCCTCCTCAAGAAGTAAGATTTGTGAAAGAGGGAGAGGTGACCAAAGGGAAGGAGACCAACACCATTGTGGGTGGTGAGACCTCTAGGGGGAGCACCACTCACAATAACTTGCCGGCAAATAATCCATCTTATGTTCTTATGAAATCTAGAGATGGTCATGTATATGCTAAATATGTTGGTACTTCTTATGGTGACGATTATCATTGGAGTATTTGGGTTCCTAAGACCCTTGTTGCTAACATGAGAGGACCCATTCAAAGATGGGTCCCTAAATCAAGCAACTAATCTATTGTAGGGAAGTGCTTCCGGTTCGAGCAAATGGACGGTGGATAGTGGTGCATCCCAACATATGACCGGAAGCAATGACGCAATGAGTGATATTCATCCTCCATTACCTCATCTCAATTGCGTCACTATTGGTGACAACTCCGAACTAAAGGTATTGGGACGAGGCAAGGTAGCAATCTCAAATGACTTGTCAATTGAGAATGTTCTTCTTGTTGAGTCCCTTGGCTACAATCTCATCTCGGTTCTTCAACTTGCTAAAAGTGGTTTTACCTCTTTCTTTAATAAGGAGAATGTGATTGTCACTTGGGAAACGACTCTTAAAGTAGCTTTTGTTGGGCATGTCGAGAACGGCATGTATGTAGTGGACTTCTCCAAAGGAGACACGTGTGCCGCGACATGCCTAATGGCTAAAGTTGATGTGGGTTGGCTATGGCATCGCCGGTTAGCCCACACCAATATGAGGACGTTGCATGACCTTCAAAGTGGCAATCACGTTCTAGGACTAACAAATGCTAAGTTTGCCAAAGATCGTGTGTGTAGCTCTTGCGTTCTAGGAAAGCAACATGGAGAAGCACATCCCACCAAGACGAACATCACTACATCAAGAATCCTCGAGCTCATTCACTTGGACCTCTTTGGTCCCCTATCATATGATAGTCTTGGAGGCAAGAAGTATTGCTTGGTGATTGTGGATGATTACTCACGTATTGTTGGGTGTACTTCTTCAAGAGAAAGAGTGAGACTCAAAAGCGGGTCATCGAGTTCATCACTTTGGTGGAAAGACAACATAATACAAGCATCATGGCTATCCGGAGTGATAATGGCTCCGAGTTCAAGAACTACATCGTTGAGGGATTTCTTAGTGAGGAAGGCATTGCTCATCAATATTCCACTCCCTACACTCCTCAACAAAATGGTGTGGCGGAGAGAAAGAATCGGACTCTTATGGATGCGGCTCGAACCATGATTGCGGAGTTCTCTTCTCCTTATAACTTTTGGGCCGAGGCCGTCTCCACCGCTTGTCATGCTAGCAACCGATTATATCTCCGCAAGATCTTGAACAAGACCCCCTATGAGATTCTCACGGGCAAGAAGCCGGATGTTTCATACTTCAAGGTCTTTGGATGTAAATGCTTCATTCGCAAAAGAGGGAAACGCTTGTCAAAGTTCGAGACTAAATCCTATGAGGGTATCTTTGTTGGTTATGCCACAAACTCACACGCCTATAGAGTTTACAACAAGTCCACCGGACAAGTTGAAGAAGCTATAGACGTGGTGTTCGATGAGGATAATGGGTCCCAAGGGGGCCGTATAGATCATGGTTTTGTAGGAGATGCAATTCCTCCCATCGTCATAAGAAGAATGGGGATTGGTGAAATAATCCCCATTGAGGGACACCGGATGACGGAGGGATAAGGACTATGCTCTACTCAAGTGGAGCCATTGACTACATCCATTGATAACCATGCTACCCAACAAGATGCACCAAACCCTCATGCCTCACCACAAGGCCAAGCTAACAATCAAGGCCAAGCTAACAATCAAGGCCAAGTTCATGATGAAGGCTGTCGTGGTGGTGTCACGGCAGATGCCATGGGATGGCTAAAGATGTGGGGACGATGGACGCTGGAGGTGTCCGGGGAGGGATCACGCGACGAGTAGCCGCGTGAGGTAAGATCCACACAACACAAACAACACGATGTACCCAGGTTCAGGGCCCTCGTGAGGAGGTAAAACCCCTACTCCTGCCTTTCCCTATGTATTACGGTGTCTCTCCGAGTAGCCACAGTACAAATGGTAACGCTACCGAGTAGCCCCTTGCCCCTCTCCGAGTAGAGCTAGGTCAAGGACTTAGGGTTTCTAGGGTTTCTAGCGAGCCACTATGAGAGCATATCAGCATTCCTCTACCCCTGCCTCGCGCAGGAGGCGGCGGGGCACCTTATATACATGGTGCCCAGCCGGATACGTCCAAATCCTAGACAAGTGTCGACATAGTGTCCACACTGTCCTTTCTCCGAGTACCCGCTGACAGCTTTGGTCGTTGGTCTTGGCTGCTTCTGTAAAGTCGTTGGGCAAAACTAGGGGACAGACTGGTATCACTGTACCTAGTCACAGAGTAGGTCCCCCTTATCCTGCCACCGACTGCTTCCATGCTGTCACTGTCAGACAGACCGTCCCCACGTGAACAGTAGTTCGAATGCTGCCAAGTACGGACCCAGGATACGCGGGATCCTGTGTCAGAACGGCTCCTTTGACTTCCTGCCCGAGTAGTTTCCCGCCAAAGGTTCCCGCCAATTGTACTCGGGCCAAACCTTCTACTCGACATGGTAGAAACTGATTGATATCTCCTTCTGATCATCTTGAGGTGAGACCGGGTAGCAGTCGACCGGGTAGCGAGTACCCGGTAGTCGGCTACTCGGCCAAACCTCTCTTCTGTAAGCGGCCTTTACCACCTGTCTTTACCCTACTCGGGGGTAACCCCCCGACAGCAGTCCCCGAAGCTGGTTGAGTCTTGCGAACTTGTTCACTAGGCTCTGCCAGCTTAAAACCAGCCTTTGCATCTCAGCCATCGAACCTCAAGATGCCGAGTAGTGCCTCCGAGTAGCTATCCGGAAAGTATCTTGAGTCTCCTCCTTCCGAGTAGCACTTGCTTTCTACTCTGTATCCGAGTAAAAAGACTTAGCGAAATTTCGCAAACTGAGCCTCTGCAGCGCAGAGCAACATCCAGCCCTTCACGCAGGCACTGCCTACGTGTCAAGCATCCACGACCTTGTCGTTTGGTTGCCCAGGACACGGCGCCACGTGTCCAGTTTTCACGCCGTGGGCCCACCGGCCGTCATGTCCCATCAAGTGCATTTACTGGCCACGATCTTGTAGTGGGATCCAATGCGGCCGTTACGCGCGCGGTTCTCGCGTGTGTGCGTTTCTAGCCGGCCACAGGACCCACCACACGCCACAATCGATCCCACTCCGTAGCGGTAACGGTAATCTCGCCGAGGAGGTATAAATACCCCGCGGTAACTTCCTTTTCCCCTTCCCTGCTCATTTCCTCTTCTTCCTCCCGTTCTTCTCCGCCACCGAGCGCTCCGCCGCCGCACTAGCCTCTGCGCCGCCGCGGACTCGCTCCACCACCAACCCCGTCTGATTTCCGATTCTTCCACTCGCAACCATGGCCAAGTCCTGCTGGGCCGGTTCTTCCATCACCCAAGCCAACCTCGCCTGGCTCGTGAACGAGAGAAGGGTTCCCCCCGGCGTGGAGTGCCGGGCACCCGACGACGAGGTCGTGCCCAAGCCCCAGGGACGGAGAGCGCGTGGTGTTCATGTCCCACTTCGAGCGCGGATTCGGGCTGCCAGCATCGGACTTCATGCGTAAGTTCCTGAATCACTTCGGGCTGCAGATGCACCATCTGCCGCCCAATGCAGTCGTTTTCCTCGCATACCACGCCGTGGTGTGCGAGGCCTTCCTCGGCATCAGGCCCACCGTGGAGACGTGGCTCCACTACTTCCATCTCCGGCAACAATCCGTCGGGAAGAAGGACAGCGCGGGCGTTGCCCGCGCCACCGACGTCGGCTGCGCCATGATGGTGCAGCGCAACGGGACGAACCACCCCCGCATCCAGGGGCTGGATTCCTGCCGAATGTGGCAGCAAACGTTCTTCTACGTGAGGAACGTTGCCGCCGCTGATGGAGCCCCCGTCGACGATCGGATCAACCTGCCCCCTTGGAGCAAGCGTGCTCCACTCGGGTCGAATTGGAAGGAGAAGCCCGTCAACGACGAGAACGCCACCGAGATAGAGACGCAACTCGCCTGGCTGAAGACGCATGGCCTCAGGAATGACGATCCAGTAGCGTGCTGGATCAAACGCCGGGTGCTCCCTCTGCAGGAGCGATGCCACCTCATGTGTTACATGGGAGGGCCTCGCGATTGTACCAGGACCACCACCGTCGAGACGACGCTGACGTTCCCCGGCTTGCCAGGAACATCCTAAAGACCAGCCTCAACGAGAAGTGGCGGTACGGGTTCCTCCCGTTCAGCCGTAGGACTCCAATCTTACGGGTACGTCTCCCTTACTCTGTTTTCGTCTCTGCCTTCCGAGTAGATAGCTTCTCTTTTCGCCTCGACTAGCAATCGCCTCGTGCACCGAGTAGGACACTTAGCTAAATCGCCTTAGGCTTAGTGTGCTTTGTGCCTGCACGCCTCGTCGAGTAGGAAATTAGAAAAAAGCCTAGGCTTAGTGTGCTTCGTGGGTGCACGCCTACCCGAGTAGAGTTCTTTTCTGGTACTCGGCTAACTTGTGATCCTTCTCTGCCTTTCAGACTCTTACTCGCCAGCTCTGAAAGCAGCGAGGTCTTCGAGGACAACTGGTCCAAGGATCGCGAGGAGGATGATGTACCCCCCTCTGATGACGCGGAGCAGAGCAGCCCCGTTCCCGAGAAGCGCGACGTCCTTAACACTTGGGCGGACGACGGCTCTGACGGTAATAGCATCCTCATCTTGCTTGTTTCCGGGAAGCATCAACTCCTTGTATTGCTATTTCTGATTCACTTCTTCTTTCCTTTGAATTTCTCAGATGAGGCCGCTGCGGAGAAGGACGACCAGGATGAGGACGAGAACGATGGTGATGCCCCTTGTCGTCAAGCCTCTGTCGGTTGCCCCTCCCGAAACTCGCAAACGGACAGGCGGCGAAGCACAAGCGCCTCCTGCCAAGAAGAAGAAGAAGCCCGCCGAGGAGGGAGAGACCCCCGAGAAGAAGAAACCCACCAAGCTCACCACGAAGAGAAAGAGGAAACAGCTCTCTTCCACTACCGCGTAAGCCTCCTTCCCGGTCGTCTTTCTTCTCGCGCAATGCCATTTTCCCCATTTTCTTCCAATTCCTGATTCCCTTCTCCTCTTTCCGCAGAGCTCCCCTGGACGTGAACGCCGCTTGTGCATCCGGCCAAGCCAAGGAAACTCCAATTCCTCTGATCAACGTCGATGACGACGAGGAGGACAACACTGCCCACGCTGCTGCCGCCAAAGCACCGATCACTTCCGCTCAGGAGCAGGATCAGAAGCGGCAGCTCAAGACGCTGCCGTCCACCTCGAAAGACCACCTTCTCCTCCGGCTAGCAATGCCGAGGAGGTCCGAGACCAGGATTTGCAAGACACTGCCGCCCCGAGCGGCCTGAAGTAGAACAAGAACAAACCAGCACAGAGGCTGGTGCACGAGACAATCTTGCTGCCGAGCAGCAAGTAGGAGACAACACCGCTGCGGACGCCACCGTAGAAGATGTTTACCCACTGCCAGGCGGCGTACCGAGTGGTGTTCTGCCAGGAGCTGCAGCGGCGCCTCCAACTGCGCAGGGCCCTACGCCACCGACTGCACAAGGCCCTACACCACCAAACTCCTCCTCGTCTCCTCAGAGCAAGGACACCTCCAGCCTCCTGGGCGAGTAACCAGGCAACGGGCCCTTGATGCTCTGAGGGATTACTGCTCCGAGAAGGGCCCTTCTGAGAAGGTGACTGCCGACAAGGTGGCTGCCGAGGAGGCCAAGGCCAAGGAGGAAGCCGCCGAGAAGGCCAAAGCCGAGAAAGAGACTGCTGAGAGAGCCAAGGCTGAGCAGAAGAAGGCCAGGGCTGAACAGAAGAAAGCCGAGAGGCGAGCTGCCGAGGAAGCAGTCGCGAGAAGGCAAAAGCCAAGACAGAGGGGAAGAAACCCGAGGATCCCGAGAAGCAGAAGATCGAGAAGGAGCAGACGAAGAAAAGGGCCAGGGAGCAAGGCGCATCCGCAGGCGGAGCACTCGTGATCCGCGACTCCGGCCCGATTCCTGCTGCACTCTCTGCGGGCGCTCGCGCTGCTGGTCAGCCCTGCTACCCGGAATATATGATTGAGGTTAGCCACCAACACCGCATCGGCTTCCCTCCCCAAGATAAAGCTGTAGCTATTCAGAAGGGGAGGAAGGCAGTAGCCAGGAATACTCCTCCCTTCGATCCAGCCCAGAATAAACCCGTCAACATTGCTTCTCGGGGACCCCAAGACAAGCCAATAACCTCCAAGGGTCTTGAGCAGGTACTGGACACTGTCGGCTACATCAGCGCCAAGTGGGACAGCGGGGTTCTCGGAGAGGATAAGTGGCATGGCTTGACCCTTGGCTCCGTCGACCACTACCGCGTGGAGTGGAACAAGATCGACCTGGGACACCAGCCCATGTCCGTCTCCACCGACACCGCCACCCTCGCAGCCAAGATGTTCTTGCACCGCAAGAACGCCGAGGATATCGAAGAGCTACGCAGTAAGTCTTTTTGCCTTTTCCGAGTTGAATTTTCTTCTCTTCTACTCGCCTTTCTTCTTTCTCACCATCACTCCCAGTCCCCGAGATTTGGGTCGAGTAGGTGGACACTCTCCGAGTAGCCTCCTACTCGGCCGAATCTTCTCTGCTTTGCCTAACTCATTTTCTTCTCGGTTTTCAGGATAGCGTTCTCAAGCGGACCAACTTTACCGCATCCTTCTCTGGAACCACTCCATCGCCAGGAGACGCATCACCGCACTGGAGAAAGAGAAGGCAGATGCCGAGGCCGCAAGCAAAAACGCCAATGAGAGCAGCCAGCAGCTGGCTGAAGTGCAGGGTAGGCCTTTTAGCTACGCGGTTTCTGCGTTTTATTTTACGCCCGCTCCTGCTTTCTTTGGCACTAACCTTTCCTTCTCTGCAGCTAACCTGAAGGCCCTAGTCGACGAGCACGAGAAGTGCCGTGCTTTTGTGGCAGACTCCGAGGCCACCATAAAGAGACTTGAAGGTGAGCTTGTTGTTTACTCGGTTCTGTCTCGAATTTGTTTCTTCTCTGCATATCTGCTGACCTTATCTTATCTTTTCGCAGAAGATTATAAGTCATTCGCTGAGGCGCACCAAGATTGCGTCCACCAGCAGCGGTGGAAAAGCAGCTGTCCGATCAGGCCATTACTCTGATTAAGGACCACACCAGCGAGATGGAGAAACTGCAGGTCCAGCTTCAGAACGCGCTCCAAGACGCCGTGAAGATTGGCGCCGAGAGGGACGCGGCCATCGCCGAGAAAGCCAAGGCCGAGACCACTTTCAAGGCCAAGGAGAGGGCCCTCGAGCTGAGTGCGAGACTCTGAAGAAAACCAATGCTGATCTTTTCGCCCAGATGGATACCCTGCGCCAGGTCCAATCAAAGCAGATTAACAACGAGGAATCCTGGAGAACCAAGCTGCAGCAGCTGCGCCGCCAACTAGTCGGTAAGTTCTTTTCTTCCCTGCATCTTTTCTTCTCGGTCCTATTCCTTCTCGGCTTCCTCTTTCCTTTCTCGGTTTTTGATCTTGCCACTTGCTATTTCAGATATTTGGCCTCGTCTTGAGTCTACCTCTGCGCCCACGATAGCCAAGGCCCGAGCAGTTCGCCTCTCGCTGGGTGAACCGATTGACACCAGGGCTGACATCGAGGATAGCTTGGTGGTGCTCAAAGGTTACTTCGAGCAGCTGGCCGGCTGCGGGACTGATTTGATGCATGCAGGCTTTGAGCTCCACCGGCTGTTCTGGCCCATGATCCTGAGCCAAAAAGCATGCGGGCGCTCGCCCTCAAGCTGGAAGGCGTGAAGGCCGAGTTGAAGAAGTGGCGAGCCTCCGGAGCCCGTGCTGGTGCGGATGTGATGCTTCTCTGCATTGCGTCCTGGTATGAG
Organism: Alopecurus myosuroides; assembly: GCA_028641055.1. Classification (NCBI taxonomy): domain Eukaryota; kingdom Viridiplantae; phylum Streptophyta; class Magnoliopsida; order Poales; family Poaceae; genus Alopecurus; species Alopecurus myosuroides. Next base: position 31,304 of record JAPCYS010002814.1, read on the forward strand.
AACCTGGACATGCAGCTCATCCGCGGGAAGCGCAATAACTCCAAGTGGGAGACTGATGCCGACAGCGTGGCCTTGCGCAAGCAGATTGCATATGATGTCGCAGAGTGCGCCGAGACGGAGGTCTACATCGATGGCGTCCCCGAACCCGACACCGAGTACGAGGACGACGAAGATGACGATGAGGAGGAACTTGGGGAGTACTTCGAATCTCCCAAGGGCAAAGCCGGGAAGGGCAAGGCCACCGTCGTCGCGAGTAGCGATGAAGACGAAGGGGCGCACATCGACAGCGAGCCACTCGACTTTGGCACCTCCTCAGGTGCTGCTCTCGACGACACGGTGCCTCCTCCTGGCCACGCTTCAGGCTCCTCCTCGGCTCCAGGACCCGTCTCGGTAGCCACGGCCACTTCCGAGCAGACGGCCACTCAGGAGGATGTTGAGATGGAGGAGTCCGCTGCCGTGCAGACGGAAACGGACGCCACCAACAACGAAGAAGCTGCCGAGAAAACCACCGCCGAAGAAACTGCTACCAAGACAGTCGTCGAGGAAACAACTGCCCATGCCAGCGCCGAGAACACTGCCTCCTCAACCTGAGGCCACCTGCAACTTTTTTAACTTGAACATTTATCAGATCCCCGGGATGCCGGGAGCATATGTATCAAACAATATTTGTTTTCGCTTGCTACCCAGTTTTTATGCCCACTCAGTTTACGTTGACATTAATCAATTTGAACGACAGTGGCTCAATGCCGAGCTGTGTTCCCATGCGAGTCCCCGAGTAGCTTTTCTTATTCCCTGTCTTTTCATCTTGCTCTACCTGCGACTTGTCGCTTGTTTGGTATTCGAGTCACAAGAATCAAAGAACAAGGCTGCAAATACTTAGCCGCTAGAAAACAATCATGATAACGCAGCCCACCACTTAACCGAGAAGACGAAAACGAGGAACAAAAAGTAACCGACAACCTACTCGGTTCCACTTTTTCTTCCTTAGTGATTTTCGTGTGCTCATTGACCTTTTGCTTGTTCTCTTGCTTGCCATGAAGCCGAGTTTCGGACAGCAGCAAAGTCGAAGAGTTGGCATATAGGTTTAAACACAGTACTCAATGCACTTTTGAGTTCTGAAGTGAAGCAACCGAATAGACAAAGGAACAAGCCGAGTAAAAAAAAACTTAAAGCAATTTCGGACGAGGGCAGTCCCCGGGAACAATTTTAGATTGCAGAGTAGAATTTCAACTCGGATGAAAGGGTACATACACATCTTTGCTTACGAATGAAAACGACGAAGTAGAGCTACATTCCAGGGACGCTTGGTTTCCTCTCCAGCTTTATCTGCCCTGTTCGCCTGCGGCGGGCGCACATCTACAAGATAGTACGCGTCATTGTGCAGCGCTTTGCTGACAATGAAAGGCCCTTCCCATGGAGGAGCAGCTTGTGCATTCCGGCTGTGCGCTGCACAAGCTAAGGACCATGTCTCCTTCTCGGAAAACCCTTGGGTTCACCTTTCGGCTATGATAGCGCCGCAGGTTTTGCTGGTAGATAGCCGAACGTGACAGAGTCAGCTCTCTTGCTTCTTCAAGCAGGTCAACGTCGTCTTCTCGAGCTTCTCTCGCCTCCACCTCAGTGTAGAGGGCTACTCGGGGGGAGTCATGCTCTAAGTCTATTGGCAACACGGCTCAGCCCCGTATACCAAGAAGAATGGCGTGTAGCCGGTTGACCGGTTAGGGGTAGTCCTTAGACTCCACAACACCGCTGGCAACTCTTCTAGCCAACACCCAGGTGTTTTCAGCAGTGGCTCAATCAGCCTCGGCTTGATGCCTGCCAGTACCATCCCGTTTGCTCTTTCAACTTGCCCATTGGAGGCAGGGTGCGCGACTGACGCAACGTCTAGTCGGATATGCTTATCTCTGCAAAATCGCACCATTGCCCCCTCTGCAAAGTTGGTGCCGTTGTCGGTGATGATACTGTGCGGGTAGCCATATCTCATGATCACATCTTTCACAAACTTCACAGCTGTGACTCCATCGCACTTCCGAATAGGCTTCACTCGATCCACTTGGTGAACTTGTCCACCATGACCAAGATATGTGTCATATTGCCCTTAGCCGGCTTGAAAGGGCCAACCATATCCAGGCACCAAACAGCAAAAGGCCATGTGATAGGAATTGTTTTCAACTCGGATGCTGGCATGTGAATCTTACTTGCGAACATCTGGCAGCCGGGCACTTCCTCACAATGTCCTCAGCTTGCTGCAATGCAGTGAGCCAGTAGAAGCCATGCCGAAACGCTTTCTTGACTAAAGCCCGAGAAGAGGCGTGATGCCCACATTCCCTTGATGTATCTCCACCAGGATTTCTTCTCCTTCCTCTGGGCTCACACAGCGTTGCAGCACACCAGTGGCACTTCTCTTGTGCAGCACGTCTCGGACTAAGGCGTAGCCCTTGGATCTTCTCTGAATCTGCCTTCGCAGTCACCTCATCTTCGGGTAAAGTACCGTCCCTTAGAAAGGATAATAGGGTATTGCCCAATTCGGTGTCTCGCACGGAAACACTGGTTCGTCCATTTCCATTGGGACAGGCTCTGGTGGTTGCACAGGAGGAGTAGGAGCGCTTCTCTGCAGCCCAGATCGATTGGCGAGAACTTCTTCAATGAATGCAACAGCTTCTGGGTTGAGGGCTGCAGTCCCCGAGTAAGGAATGGCAGTCCCCGGGTAAGGAATGGCAGTCCCGGGTAAGGAATGGCAGTCCCCGGGTAGGGAGTGGCAGTCCCCGGGTACGGAGTGGCAGTCCCCGAGTAGGGAACGCCAGTCCCCGAGTAGGGAGTGGCAGTTCCCGAGTAGGGAACGGCAGTCCCCGGGTAGGGAACGGCAGTCCCCGAGTATAGGACGGCAGTCCCCGGGTTCCCTGCAGCACTCTCCCAATCGATCTCCATTGGGTCAGATTCCTCACTTGGCAGAGAAGGGACAAAGATGGATTCGAGTTGGGGAAGGCTTGATGGATGGCTTCCTCAAATGCTCCAAGGCAATCCCTGCGGGATGGACTGCCGAGAAGATCCCAACTTGGACAGCTCATCTGCTGCTTCGTTTTCTGCTCGGTGAATGTGCTGGAACTCACAGCCTTCGAAAAACCCAGTCATTGACTGCACCAGGAAGCGATACGACGCCATGTTGGCATCCAAGGCATCCCAGGTACCTGAGACTTGCTGCACCACCAGATCTGAGTCGCCATAGCAGATAATGCGCTGCACACCAACCTCCTTTGCTACTCGCAAACCGTGCACAACTGCCTCGTACTCGGCGACATTGTTGGATGCCTTGAAATGAATCTGCAACACATACTTGAGCTGATCCCGCTTGGGCGATGTAAGCACCACGCCAGCACCAAGGCCTTCTTTCACCTTTGAGCCATCAAAGTGCATCTTCCAGTAGTTTGAGACTGGAGCGGGAGGTTCATATTGCATCTCGGCCCAGTCGACAAGAAATTCTGCCAGCCTGAGACTTGATTGCTTCTCTTCTCGTATACGCGGGAGGTCGCGGCTAGCTCAATCGCCCACTTGGCTACTCTGCCACTCGCCTCCTTGTTACCCATGATGTCCGAGATGGGAGCTGAGCTCACAACAGTGATGGGATGCTCCTGGAAGTAATGTTTTCAGCTTCCTGGCGCCCAGGTACACACCATATGTCATCTTCTGGTATGCGGATAGTTTTGCTTGGAACTGGACAGCACTTCACTGAGATAGTAGACTGGGCGCTGCACACTCTTGCCTTCTTCTTCTCGCTCCACCACTATCACCACTGACTATCGGTTAGTCGCGGCAATGTACAGCAGCATAGGCTCCTTGGGTAGCGGACTAGCCAAGACGGGAGCACTAGCCAGCATTGCTTTCAGCTCATTGAATGCCACATCCGCCTGCGGAGTCAGATAAACTTGTCGCTTTTCTTCATCAGCTGGTACAGAGGTAGAGCCTTCTCGCCCATTCGGCCAGGAAACGGCTCAGAGATGCCAAACAACCAGTGAAACTTCTGCACATCTTTCAATGATCTCGGCAAAGACATGCTTTCAATAGCTTTTATCTTAGACGGATTGGCTTCAATGCCCCGACTAGAAAGAGAAAGCCGAGTAGCTTTCCAGCTGGTACACAAAGGTGCACTTACTCGGATTCAGTTTCATTTTGTACTGCGTAGGTTAGCAAAGGTTTCTCCAAGTCGGCAAGCAGAGTATGTGTTTTATTCGTTTTGATGACAATGTCATCTACGTACACCTGCACATTCTTGCCGAGTTGGTCATGCAAGCATTTCTGCATGCATCTCTGATAGGTTGCACCCGCATTCCTCAGGCCAAAACACATGACACGATAGCAAGCCCCGTACGGGGTAATGAAAGCAGTCTTTATTTGATCAGCAGGGTTGAGTGCAATCTGGTGGAAACCAGAGTAGGCGTCTATGAAAGACAACAGCTCACAGCCGGCAGTGGAATCGATCACCTGATCGATGCGAGGTAGCGGGAAAGGATCCTTGGGGCATGCCTTGTTCAAGTCGGTGTAGTCGACACACATGCGCCATGCGGTGGCAGCCTTGGGATCTTCCTTTTTCTTCTCGACCATGACCGGGTTGGCCAACCAGTCCGGGTGCAGCACCTCCATGATGAAGTTACTGATCAGCAGCTTGGTGATTTGATCACCGATGGCCTTCCTTCTCTCATCCCCGAAACGGCGTAAGGCCTGCTTCACGGGCTTGGCGTCAGGACGCACATGCAAAGAGTGCTCAACCAACTCCCTCGGGACCCCTGGTAGATCTTCATTGGTCCAGGCGAACACGTCCCGATTCTCACGGAGGAAGTGGATGAGCGCGCTTTCCTATTTCTCCAACCCAGCACCAATGATGGCCACACGCTCCGGGAACTCGGGGTCAACCTGGACAGTCTTGGTCTCCTTGGCAGCTTGGAAAGCAGTACCATGCTGAGTACTCGGCACACCTTGTGCGCCAGCTTGTGCGGACTGAGCCATGGCCACCACCTCGTACATCTTCTTCTTCTCGGCAGCAATCACCATTGATTCCGCCAGCTGAGAGCTAGCAGAGGCACACTCCATGGACTTCTTGTAATCTCCCGAGATGGTGATGATGCCATTGGGCCCGGGATCTTCATCTTCAGGTAAGCCACATGAGTGGAGGCCATGAACTTGCTCAGAGCAGGCCTGCCGAGTAGAGCATGATAGGGCTCTGATGATCCACCACTTCAAACTGCAGGCGCTCAGTGCGGCAGTTCTCCCGAGTACCGAATAGCACATCAATCCACACTCGGCCAATCGGGTTGCATGAGATCCCGGGCACAATGCCATGGAAAGTGGTCTTGCTGGGCAGCATCATGTTCTCGGCCAGGCCAAGCTTCTCGAGTGTGTCCTTGTACACAATGTTGATGCTGCTGCCGTTGTCGATCAGCACCTTGCTGAACCTCACGTTCTTCTCGGGGCCCAGAAGGTGGGATCCAGCACCAAGGCATAGGTACCCGGATTGGGCATCACCTTGGGGTGATCCGCCCGAGTCCACCTGATCTCCTGGTCGCACCAGTACATGTAGTGAGGGACAGCCGGAATCACTGCATTGACCTCCATGGCCCGCCTATGCTGTGACTGCTTGTCGACTGCCTCGGAAGTGAAGATCATATAGCTCTCATGGTGCTCTTGGTACTGGTTAGGGCCATTGCCCCCATTGTTGCCGTTGTTGCCATTGTTGTTGCCCTGATAGTTGTTGTTGCCTCTGTTGTTGTTGTTGCGGTTGTAGTTGTTGTTGTTGTTGCGGTACCTCTCGTTGTTGAAGTTCTGGTTGGCTCCTAAAGCCACCTGGTTCACATTCTCTCTTCTCGGATAGACTGGCGGCCGAGCTGCGGGTGCGAGTAGGCTGAACAGTGGCATTCGCGGCTGGCAGAGGAGGTGGAGGAGGCAAGCCATCACTCTTGATCACATCCCACCATTCGCATTGCCGAGTAGTGTGGTTCGCAGGCCTTGAGGGGTGATGAGTGTGAAGCTGCATGGACCATCCTTCATGTCATCGAAGACAAACTTCTTCGGCTGCTCGGAGTTCCCGCTACTCGGCTGCGCAGTGCGGAACGGTTTCTTGTTGCCTTGGCCCTGGTTCTGGTTCTGCCCGTAGGCTCCAGCAGGTTTCTGCCTTTGGCCACCACCGCCTCCGACATTCACTGCATTCACCTCTCGGGATCATACCGAGTATCTACTCGGCGCTTGTTGCGGAACTCGTTGCGCTTGTGCTGTTGAAGTTTCTTCTCGGCTCAGAGGAATCCATCAGTGGCTGAGTAGGATCACCGAGTGCGTACTGATCCGCAATCTTGATGGTCTCGGCCAGGGTGTTGGGCATTCCCTCTGCAATCTCTGCCACAGCATGCTGCCATGTCGGCAACCCTGCGCAAACCAAGTGATGGCCTGCGCTTCATTCACACCCTCACAGGTGTTCCTCAAGGTGCTCCACCGAGTAAGGTACTCGCGGTCCGTCTCGTCTTCTCGCTGCCGGCAAGCCGACAACTGCTGTGGCCTATTCGGCCTCTTGTAGTGCTGGTGAAGTTGCTGATGAAGGCATCCGAGAAGTCCAGCCAGCAGTTAATGCTGTTCTTGGGCAGTTGTTGAGCCAAGTGCGAGCTGGACCCTCTAGCATCTGCGGCACATAGCGCACCGCCCATCTCCTGTTGCCGTTCGCGATATGGACCGCGGTGACGTAGTCGTTGAGCCAATCTTCAGGCTTGGTGCTACCATTGTAGCTCTTGGTGCCTCTCGCGAGCTGAAAGCCCTTCACGGACGGCTCGTTCATGATGCGCGGGCCAAAGCACTCGGGGCCAGGAGGACCCGTGCTCTCAAGCCGCGCCGACAAGCTGATACGGTCCAGCTGGTGCCTTGCATCTCCAGGCGCCAACACGCGCTCACCCACACGGTCATGGATGTCATAACCAGCCATCTCCATAGCCGAGTAGCCATCATCATACCTATCCACCTGCATAGCGGCAGGCTGCTCCACCGGGTTGACGACTGGTGCCACTGGGCGTGGCTGCTGCCTCTGCCGAGTAGGCGGAGCTGCGGGTTGCCGAGAAGTACCCGGACGTGCGGCTTCTCGGACACGGCTTTGAGCTTGGTGGGCTTGAGAGCCTGCTCTTGCAGCGTTGTGTTCCTGCCCGGGCTGCTGCGGCACAGCAACCTGTTTCGCGGCAGCAGCCGGGTCATACACCTGCATTTGCCTGTCTCTACCCGTACGCCCGCTGCGGCTCTTCTCGCGGCTAGGATGCGGAGATGAGGCTTGATCGTTAGATCTAGCCGCGTGCGAATGAACCACTTGCGAAGCTCCAGCTCCCGGGTTGGCCTTCCGGAACTCCTCGTTCTGCCTGGCGGCCTCCAGCACCAGCTCGCCTAGCCTCTCCTGCTGCCTGCGACGCGCCTCTCCCTCTAGGCGCGGCAACTCGGCAGCCACAGCCTCCGCAGCTCGCAGCGTCTTGGCGGGTGTGCTGTACCTTGGCCTTGTGAAGGTGTTCGCGGTAGCCGACTGCGCGGGCTCCTCCGCCACAGTCGCCATCTCGGCGCCTAGGTTGCGCCGCGTAGCGCCTACCCTGCTGGGCCTCCTGGCCACCGGCGTGAAGCCGTGAGCCTTGTTGTACTCGAGCTGGTCCAGGCTCAGCTCCAACCTGATCTTCTCCAACTCCGCCTGCTCGGCGAGCAGCTCCTGGCGTTGCCGCTCGAGCTGCTCCCTCTCGGCTAGGAGCTCGAGGTCGGTGGGAGTGGGCATCCCGGTTCGCGCAGCTGACGCGGGGATGACCGTAGACGTGGAAGGCGGCAGGTTGCACTCCTTCTCGTAGGGCCGGCGTGTCCTGCCACCCGCGGGCGGGTCGTCGACCTCCTCGACGACGGCCGCAGCGCCAGTAGCAGCTGCGCCAACGTTTGCCGCCACGCCTCACCATCACCTCAGCGCAGCAGCAGCTGCATGCAGGCCTTCCGAGCAGCAACAACCGCGGGAGGATCCTCCGCGTCGTGCACCAGCTCGGGGTAGGCGTCGTTGGCGACGGTGGCGACGTAGACGAGATGCGAGCCGAAGGAGATCACCGAGCCCCTCCGGCATGGCCTTGCCGCCGAAACAGCCGGCGTTGTCGGTGACGAAGTCGAAAGAGCCGAATCTGTGGACAAGGCCACAAACTACGCGCTCCGCTGATGAAGATCCCGTCCGAACAGAAACTCCAGCCAGCGCCGCTGGATGCCCCACGGTGGGCGCCAACTGTCGTGGTGGTGTCACGGCAGATGCCATGGGATGGCTAAAGATGTGGGGACGATGGACGCTGGAGGTGTCCGGGGAGGGATCACGCGACGAGTAGCCGCGTGAGGTAAGATCCACACAACACAAACAACACGATGTACCCAGGTTCAGGGCCCTCGTGAGGAGGTAAAACCCCTACTCCTGCCTTTCCCTATGTATTACGGTGTCTCTCCGAGTAGCCACAGTACAAATGGTAACGCTACCGAGTAGCCCCTTGCCCCTCTCCGAGTAGAGCTAGGTCAAGGACTTAGGGTTTCTAGGGTTTCTAGTGAGCCACTATGAGAGCATATCAGCATTCCTCTACCCTGCCTCGCGCAGGAGGCGGCGGGGCACCTTATATACATGGTGCCCAGCCGGATACGTCCAAATCCTAGACAAGTGTCGACATAGTGTCCACACTGTCCTTTCTCCGAGTACCCGCTGACAGCTTTGGTCGTTGGTCTTGGCTGCTTCTGTAAAGTCGTTGGGCAAAACTAGGGGACAGACTGGTATCACTGTACCTAGTCACAGAGTAGGTCCCCCTTATCCTGCCACCGACTGCTTCCATGCTGTCACTGTCAGACAGACCGTCCCCACGTGAACAGTAGTTCGAATGCTGCCAAGTACGGACCCAGGATACGCGGGATCCTGTGTCAGAACGGCTCCTTTGACTTCCTGCCCGAGTAGTTTCCCGCCAAAGGTTCCCGCCAATTGTACTCGGGCCAAACCTTCTACTCGACATGGTAGAAACTGATTGATATCTCCTTCTGATCATCTTGAGGTGAGACCGGGTAGCAGTCGACCGGGTAGCGAGTACCCGGTAGTCGGCTACTCGGCCAAACCTCTCTTCTGTAAGCGGCCTTTACCACCTGTCTTTACCCTACTCGGGGGTAACCCCCCGACAAAGGCCGAGCTCACAACGAAGAACAAGATACACATGGTGATGATGCAATTCATCACATGAGGGATCCACCTCCCATCAATGATCAAGACCAAGGTGGACATGTCTCCGATGATGAAGGTGATGATCAAGTCCTATCCAAGGAAACTTTGGAGGAGATGCTAGCTCGTAGAGCAAAGAGAAGGCTAGATAATCTTGCTCGTGCCAGTCACACGTAGGATATGATTCTTGGACAAGTTCGTGGAAGGGTCGTCACAAGGAGGCAACTTGCGGACTTTAGCAAAGCTCATGCATTTGTCTCGCACATTGAGCCAAAGAAGGTCTATGAAGCTCTTGAAGATCAAGATTGGCTTGAAGCTATGCACGATGAAACTCAACAATTCGAGCGCAACAAAGTGTGGAAATTGGTTCCAAGGCCCAAGGATTGCAAGAACGTCATCGGCACTAAAGTGGATCTTCAAGAACAAACAAGACAAGGACGGCATCGTCATCCGCAACAAGGCTAGATTGGTGGCCAAGGCTTCTCTCAAGTCGAAGGTGTCGATTTCGGTGAAACATTCGCTCCCGTTGCTCGTCTTGAATCTATTCGTATCTTACTTGCATATGCCTCTCATCATAACTTCAAATTGCAACAAATGGATGTTAAAAGTGCTTTTTTGAATGGTCCATCCATGAGTTGGTTTATGTCAAGCAACCTCCGGGTTTCGAAGATCCCAACCACCCCGATCATGTCTACAAACTCGATAAGGCGCTATATGGGCTTAAACAAGCTCCACGTGCGTGGTACGAACACCTTAAAGAGTTTTTGGTAGATCGAGGGTTCAATGTTGGTTTAATCGATCCCACCCTTTTCACCAAAAAGGTCGGAGGTGACTTGTTCATATGCCAACTCTATGTGGATGATATCATCTTTGGTTCCACTAACGTTGCCTTCAATGATGAGTTTTGCAAGCTTATGACGGACAAGTTCGAGATGTCTATGATGGGAGAATTGGAGTATTTTCTTGGCTTTGAGATCAAGCAACATCCCGAAGGCACATTTATCAAGCAAGCCAAGTATACTCAAGATATGCTCAAGCGATTCAATATGCATGATGCTAACCTATGAAGACTCCCATGTCCACGACGATTGATTTGAAACCCGATCCGAATGGTAAAAGGTAGATCAAAAGGTATACCGCTCCATGATTGGCTCTTTGCTCTACCTTTGTGCATCTAGACCCGATATTATGTATAGCGTTGGTAAATGTGCAAGGTTTCAAGCCTCCCCACGACAAAGTCACTTTGAAGCGGTTAAGCGTATCTTTCGATATTTAGTTCATACCCCAAACTTTGGTCTTTGGTATCCCAAGGGTTCAAGCTTTCAGCTCATTGGGTATTCGGATGCGGACTATGCGGGAGAAAAGACGGATAGAAAATCTACATCCGGAGGTTGTCAATTTCTTGGCCGCTCATTGGTATGTTGGTCTTCTAAGAAGCAAAACTGCATTGCTCTCCCACCACTGAGGCCGAATACATCTCCGCGGCGAGTTGTTGTGCTCAATTACTTTGGATGCGTCAAACATTGAGAGATTATGGAATCATCTTCGACAACGTTCCTCTCTTGTGCGACAATGAGAGTGCCATCAAGATCGCCTACAATCCCGTTCTTCACTCCAAGACGAAGCACATTGAGATACGGCATCACTTCATTCGGGATCATGTTGAAAAGGGTGATATTGACCTCTCCTATGTTGCAACCAAGGATCAACTCGCGGATACTTCACGAAGGCCCTTGATGAACCAAGATTTCGAGGTTTGAGGAATGAACTAATGTGATCGATGCGTCTAACTTCTCTTGAACCCTGCATAAGTACCTTCGCTATTTGTACTATCTAGTCTAGATGTAGGCATGGACATAGGGGGAGCGTAGTTCATCTCATGAACAAACACTCCATCTATCATGCATAAAACAATCAAAGCGTCATGCATATCTAGTCAGTTCGTGACTTATTGTGCTTAAAACGTGAGTGATACTCTTGAGTCCAAGATACATCTTCGCGGCTCCTTGGTGTCACTCAAACACGGTGGCTCCGGCCACCAACTTTTTCCTTTTGAATGTGTTTTGTTTGATGTTTTCCTCGTGTTTGTTCGATTGTTTGTGTCTTTTTGCATCTTTGGAGGCTCACGATTTGATCCATATTCCCCAAAACTTGGATGGCATGGCACTCCGGAAATTCCGGCTCAGGACCGGAACATTCCGGCCCTCCGACGTTTGACTCAGAAATTTCGCTAACTTCCGCTGTGCCCGCTCGCAGAAGGCACACCGGAAATTTCAGCGGAAATTTCCGGTACAAACTTCCGGGGGCCCGGAATATTCCGTGTCTTAAGCCACGGAAATTTCCGGAGGAAGATTTGGACTCGAATAATCCCCCAACTATCCAGCGTGCCCGCTCGCAGAAGGCACACACGGATATTTGGGCAGAAATATTCCGGCCCAAATCTCCGGGGCCCGGAATATCCGTATTAATTCCGGAAATTTCCGGTGCTCTTGGTCTGGGGCTATAAGGACGACGGGAGGGAGCAGTTCCACCTTGCTTCCCTCCCCTCGTCTCTCCACTCGCCCCAGCCCGCGCCGCCGCCTCCAAGACTTCCGGGAGGCCTATTCGCCTCCCTCCTCATCCTCTCCTCTTCCTTGCGGATCAAGAGACCGCACGTCCTTTCCTATTCATGGATCCCGCTACGTGTTTGTTTTCTCCGCAATTTTGTTGAGTAGATGCATTGTTCCTATCTAGTGTTATTCATGTTCTAGCATGGTTCCTTGCTCACACAAAGTACCATCTAATCTCAAGGTTTATCCTCGTTCTAGATTCCTCGTTCTAGATTCGTTATAGGCCCAGATTCAGATCTGGATTCGAAAATCCCGAAGGCCGGAAATTTCCGCCCAGGGCGGCGGAATTTCCGCACCCCGGAAATTTCCCCTGAGGCCGGAATTTCCGTCCTCCGGAATTTCCGTTGTCCATGACCGAATTTCCGGCCTATACTGAATCTCCAACAGAACTCCACGATATTCCATTCCTCAATTCGTGAGCCCCCATTTTTGATTTGTGTTTTGGTTTTGTTTGCATCTTCTTCCGCTTTTCTCGCAGATGGTTCAAGCTCTAGGCCCGAAAAGCTGACAAGTACCCGCAAGCGTCTCCGCCACCTGACAGAAAATGAAGAAGGGACGTTTGTTGAGGATAATGAGACTCGCCGACGTGCGAGGGATGCTGAGAGAGATTATGAGCGTCAACGTGATGCTGAAAGGGTTGCCCGCAAGGCTGGCAGACAGCAAGGCAAGGCCACTCTCAATGTGGGCACCATGTCAATTCTGGAGTTCAAGGCATGGAGGTCCAAGGCTGGTACACAGAGGGTCCTCAGGACCCACCATTGATTCCTGCTTTTGGCATGTGGAGCAG
>JAPCYS010004091.1:0-43910 GCA_028641055.1 Alopecurus myosuroides
CCGGCTTGGCCTGGGCAGGGATTGGACGCCATCGGTTATCTTCAGGACTCTTAGTCCAATTTGGATGTTGTCCGTAGTCGGACACTATGTTGTTTCTTCCGCTGTTATTTGGATCTTTGTATTGTATCAGTTGTATCCTTGACTCGTTTGAGTCTTCTTGTATATATCTTTTCTGTTGTTGTTGCGGAATATTCGTGAACTGTTGTAATGTTATCACAAGTGGCAACCTGGAATCGGTTATTATGTGGATTTTGGCGGGAATGCTGAAATCTGCATAGTGCCCAATCCCGGGGCGTCACAGACTCCAATCTCATCGTGCAGCAGACGATGAAAGAATGCGACGCAATTGCTGAGAACATGGTCGCATATCGCGACATGTACAACCTACTCGAAGGAAGCTTCAAGGGATGCGAGCTGAAGCACATTGCGAGATCCAGCAACGAAGAAGCAGATAAACTGGCAAACATGGGGTCCACAAACACACCCATACCACCAGGAATATATTTCGAGCGGATGACCAAGCGCTCAGTCAAACTCAAAAAATCTGCAGGAACACCCACAGCACCAGAAATAGAGGTCAGCCCGCAAGTCGCCATCATCGAGCTTATTCATAACATTTCACGACAGGTTTTTCTGGTCGAGCCAGTCTGGACGCAGAAATACCTCGACTACCTGTCCACTAGACAGCTCCCGGTCGATCCTCGCGAGGCTCGACAGATAATCAGACGCAGTAAATCTTTTCGGGTAATCAACGGAGAATTATACAAGCAAAGCATCTCGGGTATACTTCAGCGCTGCATCGCACCCGGAGATGGCAAAGAATTACTCCAGGACATCCACCAAGGAGACTGTGGGCATCATGCTAGTTGGAAAACAATCATGGGAAAAGCCTTCTGAGCAGGATTCTATTGGCTCACGGCAGCCAAGGATGTCAAGGAGCTAGTCGAACGATGCAACGCTTGCCAGCGATTCGCACCAAGACCACATGCACCTGCTACGGAATTGCACATGATACCCATCGCCTGGCCCTTTGCACAGTGGGGGCTAGACATGGTAGGACCACTACGCAAGTCCACGCCGGGTGGATATACACACTTGCTGGTCGCAGTCGACAAATTTACCAAATGGATCGAGGCCATGCCAGTAACTTCGGCTAGCGCCCAATGCGCCGTCAAGTTCCTCGATTCCATCGTATGCAGATTTGGGGTATCACACGATATCATTACGGACAATGGTACAAATTTCACGGCAAAGGAAAACACAACAGTTCTGCGAGGAAAAGAGCATCAACTTCAAGTTTGCTTCAGTTGCCCACCCGCAAATGAACGGACAAGTCGAAAGATCCAACGGCTTAGTTTCAGCTGGCATCAAGAAACGTCTACTCGATCGTCTACAACCAGCAGTAGGACATTGGGCCGAAGAACTACCCTCCGTACTATGGAGCCTCCGCACAACTCCAAATCGATCCACAAACTACACGCCATTTTTCATGGTATACGGGGCAGAAGCGGTCCTTCCCGAGGATGTTAGGTTCAGCGCCCCACGAGTTGTGGCTTACAGCGAAGAAACCTCCAACAGGGCACTCGCGGAAGATATGGATGCACTCGATGAGATACGCGATATAGCGCTCGCAAGATCCGCAGTATATCAACAATCACTTCGAAACTATCATAGTCGCCGCATACGCCACAGAGCATTTGCGGTAGGAGATCTAGTGCTGCGGCTCAAGCAGAAGGAGGGACACAAGCTTGAGCCACCATGGGAAGGACCCTTCGTCATACACGAAGTTATCCCAGGCGGAGCCTACAGGCTGAAGAACCCATCGACTGGAGGAATCTATTCCAATCCTTGGAATATCGCACACCTCCGAAAATTTTATCCCTAGATTTACTTGTTCTCACAACAAATAAGGCTATACTAGCCACTTTTGTAGCTCGAATACATGACTTCTCAGTCATCGCAATAAAATACATGGTTTCTCAACCATATTTACTCGAAGATTATTCATTCTTATATGCTAAAATAGTTATAGGTACACACCCCATAAGCACACGGGGGGTTACGCCTACAACTAAGCATCACAGGAAAATTTATACATACAGGGTCACACACCTTACAACAGTTTTTACAAACTATACAGCATCACAGGATGTACATCCACCAATCAATCATGGCGATAAGCATTCTCAGTCGCCAACCCTCTATCTACTTCCTCAGAGGTTAGTCGAATGATTTTCTCCGCTGCTGGATGAACAACATCATAGTGCGGCGAAATATCATCGATTGGACCATCTGGAAGCATAGCTACGGAGTTAAAATTTATCTCAGGATGCCATATCCGGACAAAGTAGGGCCACCACCGCGCCGCAAGTCATCTGATTGCGCACACACTCGCGAATCTCTCCCTCTTGCCCGAACAGCCTGAGGAGATGGCTCCAGTCTTCAGGACCCCTTTCCAGCAGATAGAACGCGGCGTTCATCGCGATCAAGACCTTGTGAAAAGAACTCACGAGAACTTTTACCTGGGTGATACGGAACTTCAAAGTAGCCAGCACAAAGCCTCGACTGCGATCAGACCAAAAGTTACTCGCATGAGGCCTTGAGCTGCCAGCTTCTTGAAGAATGTGGTTTTCTACCCACTGTTTTTCCTCCCTATCATCCGGTTTAACAACTGAAGAGAAAATATGCACGATTAGGCAAGGAAACAAGACAAAGAAGACTCGGGGGCTGTATTACTTACACAGCAAGTCCCTAGCGACGGAATCCAACTCGTCCATCAGAAACTGTTCACGTTTAGTCGCCAGTTTGTGCTTGGACTTCGCCACATCGGCTACCCCGCGCAACGCTTTCAGCCTGCGCTCACCATCAGCTACACGATCACGAAGACCTGCTAAAGACCCCGCAGCGGCGACAAGCGGATCTGTTGGGCAGCAGGTCCACCTGAAGGTTCCACGACCACCTCGGATACCTGAAAAGTACAAAGAAGATC
Source organism: Alopecurus myosuroides (assembly GCA_028641055.1). Taxonomy (NCBI): domain Eukaryota; kingdom Viridiplantae; phylum Streptophyta; class Magnoliopsida; order Poales; family Poaceae; genus Alopecurus; species Alopecurus myosuroides. The sequence goes on from JAPCYS010004091.1 coordinate 2,990, forward strand.
AAAGGAATAAGGTGCCCTACTCGAGATTTATTCACCACCTATTCGACAGGTGCTCGGGGGCTACTCCCATCGGGAGCACACGTACAATCGCGGGAAGCATTTCAGCAAAAGCATCTCGATTAAAATATTGGAAAAACGGGAGCACATCCCAGGGTTCATTACAATCGAAGTTGCAAACTACAAACGAAGTAAACTAAGAAGCTACGGTGGTACTCCCACTCGCGGCAGTCGACCCTCACTTAAGTCGAGCAAACAGCTCAGATAACTTCCGAGCGAGGACGGCGGCTGGCTCGCCAAATCGACGAAGCCCTACCTTTTTGCCTGTGGAAGGATCGACTGGGAGATCCGAGTAGGCCTCCTCCAAGCCGCTAACTCCATGCGCCAGCGCGAACTGGATGGCCGTCTTCGCCTCAGACTCCGACTGAGCGACCACGTAGGCATCAAGGAGATTGCTCTCCGAGAAGATCTTCAGCAGGTCACCGAGCACGGGTGGAGATGCAGCATTGATGAGAAGGCGACCATGCAGCTGCGTCAACACTTGAGTGGCATTGCCGATCAAGGAGCAAACTCCTTCGGCATGCCGCCTGAGCTGGGCGAGGGAGTCCGTCAGCGCGTCCACCCGCTGGACCCCGGGAACTTCCAGAGGAACACCCAGAAGACCTACAAAGGAAAGAATGTTAAAGACTCAAGACAACAGAAGACAAATTATAAGCCAAAGGTAACTTACCCGCAAAGAGCCCGGCAAGGGGACGAATAAAGCCGACAATATCGGCATCCGCCTTGGTGCTGGTTTTCTCCAACTTCTTCAAAACCTCTTGGGCAGAAGCAAGCTTCCCTTCAAGATCAGCCGAAGACATGCGGGAAGATTCCAGATCCTGGTGAACGGCCGCCAACTCAGCCTCTAGAGCTGTTACCCGAGTAGAAGCATTGTCTTTCTCGGTCTTCGAAAACTCAAGTTGAGCTGCACGACAACATTTATCAGAATCGAAGAACGGATGGAAAAAATACAAACAGAAGAAGAGGGCTGAGCTTACCTCGAAGAAGCTCGTTCTCAGAGGTGAGTCGACTGCGGTCCGCTTGAAAGTGCAGCCCGTTGAGTACAACTCCAGCAGCTTGATCACGGAGGGTTGTCACCCTTGCGAGTAGTGGCGCGACGACCTGGGTTTCTTCAGACAACTTGTGCGCCCAGGATTTTCGCCTCTTCAAAACAGCGAACGGGTGGAATTCTACGATCCCACCCGAGTTGTTGTCGATGACGTAGAACCACTTTTTCCTCCAGTCCTGCGCGGAGTCGATGAAGTACATGCTGAAGTAGCTGGTCTCCGATTTCGCTTGGATCCCAAAGCCACCCGTGCGTAGTGGCTCGCCGGGCTCGGAGTCTACCCGCGATTTCTCGCGGAAGATCCGAACTTTGAAAAGGGCCTTCCAGAGCGCCCAGTGTGGGCGAATGCCAAGGAAGCATTCGCAGAACACGATGAAGCACGATATGTGCTGCACCGCGTTCGGAGGAAGATCGTGAAGCTGTATGCCATAGACATACAGCAACCCGACAAGAAACGGATGGAGGGGGAAGGAAAGACCGCGAGACACGTGGTCCGCGAAGACCACGCGCTCGTTCGCTTGCGGGTTGGGTACCTCTTCCTTCTTTCCGAGGCGCACCCGCTTCTCGGACTCCGCAGGCAGCAGCCCCTCCCGCTGCATCTCCTTGATGCTCTTCGCGGTGGTGTTAGGCGAACGCCAGTCGCCCGAACGCGGCGCAGGTTGCACCGAAGCTTCCCCGGATGCGGAAATGGCAGCACCACGTCTCTTGCCTCCCGCCATCGCTGCTAAGCACGAGCTTGGAGGAAGAAAGAAGATGAGCGCGAGGAAGAAGATGGACTCGAAGACGAAGGCTGGGAAAGATTTACCGCATCACAAAGACCCGTACTTATACACGGAACGAATCGATACTGGCCACTCGATGCGCCACGTGGCGCCCATCGCCGCCACCACGTGTGAAGACGAAACGAGGAGGCGGTGAGCGCTGTTTCCTGCCACGATCTTAACAGAAGATCGTGCGCATTTACTGCATGGTTTGCGTAAAAACCGGGAACGACGTCTCGTTTCCCGGTCAAAAAGCTGATTATGTGGGCCAGTCCTTCTGCTCTCACTCCGTCACGTCCCATCGGGAGGAGAAAAGTGCGCCATGACGTCATGGCGTGCATCATCAAATTGAAGAGAGCTTCGAATGGAAAGTTCAAACGCGAAAATAACTTCGTATGAACAAAACTCCTTCGAATAGAAGCAACTTTTTCATGAATAAATCATGAGGCAAGACTCCTTTAAGACGGTGAAAAATACCCTGCACACGAGTATGGGCATGATCTCCCAAACATGAAAACTCTTTCATATGGGCATAAAACTCCTAACACGAAAACTCTTTCGTATGGACAAAAGAACTACTCATTCAAAAATTACACGAGTAGCAGAACCTACCCTTTTCTCACTCGCATGATATTTTTACATCATAAAACCTGGATTGTTCGGCCGACTAGGCACATCCGGATGTCATATTCTTCGAATATGAAGGTAAGACCCGAAAGATCTCTCTTGAGGGCCTGGAATCGCACTCAAAGCTGCGTCCTCCGGTATGATTCCGTGTCAACAACACGAAGAAAAATCATAGCGGACGCGCCAGGTACCCCCATAGGTTAAGTTCGACTCGATAAGACCACAACGGCCCAGTCGCAACAATCACCTTATCGGGTTCGAGTCGGAGGTCTCGAATCTGTGTAGCCAGAAATGTTTTTGCCCTAGTCGCAATTAATTGGCCCTGATCTCTCGGGAGAGCCAAGCTACTGCGCCACATCCTTCTGCGATAAAAAGCCATAAAAACGGGCACTTGCATTGCTCGATACTCGAGTATGAAAACTCATTATACAGGGTACGCGCCCTCTAAACAAGAAACAACCAAACTGGTTATTTACAGGAAAGAAAGACTAAGAAAGATTTGACCGTCTACTCGACTGGAAAAATCCCATTCGAGCAAACGCTCGGGGACTACTGACAAAGACATGGATCCTGGACCCTGCGGGTAAGGACACCCCATCTCAGGCCCAAGGTTAAGGCCCAAGAAGAGAAGCCCTTGGAGTATTCCAGAAGGCCCACGTGAAGCCCACCCGCACTAACTTGCGGGTTAAGTTTGGAAATATGTAACCGACCTAAGGTTAGAGTTCGAGTCCTCTCCGGGTAGGGTTTGAGACCTGGCCACCTATATAAGGCCAGTAGAGCCACCGGAAGAGGACCAAGCAACACCGCAATACCAAAGCCTTGAACTCGAGATCATACTCTCGATTCGAGAAACCACCATTGTAACCGATCTACTCATTAATACAGATCGACAGAGGCAGGAGTAAGGGTTTTACCTCTACGAGGGCCCCGAACCTGGGTAAATCTCGCCCCCTGTCTAGCCGACGATTCCACCAGCGCTCATGAGTTCTCCTAGTCGAAACCCGATAGGTTCACCTAAGGGATTTGTAGAGTCAGAGATTCGACAGAGGGCATCGAGCCGTATTTGCCCGGGCAGCTCCAACCCAACTCCAATGGCGTCTAAGACAAAGATAGAACAAGTATCAGAAAAGGAAAAAGATAGGCCACAGTCGAAGGAAGATAAAACGCAAATCACCAGCAAGTTTTTGAGCCCTTGGACGGATGACGCCGACAAGATCATCGTCGTGCTTGACGCTCGCCTCCTCTAGCTGCTTCAGAGCTCCCTGGGCTTTCGCGAGACTATCGGCCGAGCGCTTGCGTGTGGACTCCAATTCCTTTCGGGTGGACTCCAGTTCCGTCTCAAGGGTTGTCACCCGAGAGAGATCCTCTGCCTTCTTAGCCTTCAAGCGGTTAACTTCATCTGCAGATCAAAAGACGCGGTTGAAACAAAAATCGCAACCAGGAAGAAAAGGTGGAGGCAAAAAGTGCGTGCCAGATTACTTTGAAGGGAGCGGCTGTCCTGGACGAGCTGGTGGCGACCCCCTCCCCCCCCCCCCCGAAGAGAAACGCAATCCGCTTCAGCCAAAAGAACTCGGCGCCCGAAAGCAGCGAGGGAATCGAGAAGGGCCTGCAAAAAATCCGAGTCAAAATTAGGGAAATATCATTTGAGCCTATACTCAACTCTACACAGTCAAGTATAGCCTCGGGGGCTACTCCCATTGGGAGCACTGCCGTGCACCCCATGAAAAAAAATCACGAATCAAACTGGAAAAGGAAAACTTCGACTTGAGTCCATGGCCAACTGCAAACAATTGACCATAGACTCGGGGGCTACTCCCATCGGGAGCACTGTCGTGCACCCGATAAAGAAAAACATGCAAGGCAGGTCGCCAGAAAGGAAAGGAAGTTTTACCTTGCCCTGAGCAGTGGACAAGGGATCCGTCGAGCTACCCGAGACCTCCCGGCTCGCAGACACTCCAGCATCTACAGGTCGTCCACCCGCGAAGCTGGGCATCCCATAATCCGGGGCTTCGGTCGCCTTTGCTGGGCCTGAAGATCTTCGAGCGAGATCTGCAGCTGGAGCGGGATCCGTGGCGACCTCCTTCCTCTTCACGGATGGAATCGAGGAAGTGAACTGGCCCGTGCTGATGGTCGCAAGACTGCTGCAGAAGATAAAATCAGACAAAGAAAAGATGGAAGAAACTCCACGACAAAGGTTAGAATATGCGGCACTTACTCATCCTCATCATCATCGTCGAGGTTGTCAGGGATTCAGGCGGTGGAAACCTTCGACTGACGAACCACGGGAGGAAGAACGTTAAGAGGAGTCACCCGAAGAGGCTTAGCTACCTCGACAGAAGCATCACCCAAAGAGTTGTCCTTAGAGGTGACTTCCTCCTGCTCCTGCTCCTGCTTGCGGTGCTTGCGATGACGAAGCTGATCGACATCCGACTCTTCCTCCTCCTCCTCCACGTCATTCCGCTCGGAGCTCGAATCAGCCTCCGCGACGCTGGTCTCGGGAGAAGCTTCAATCTTACTCGCCAAAAGATCTGAGACATCGTCTATAGAAACTGGCGGGTAACACGTTGCCACGCTCTCGCTCTACAAAAGCGAAGAGAAAAAGAAGAAAAGTTTTCAACCGATGAAAACCCAAACTCGAAGAAACAAAAGGCAAAATAGAAGAACAAAGAACTCACCTCAATCGGGGGAGGTTTCGATGCTTCAAATGGGTCGACAGGGCATGCCGAGTAGCCCCCTCCCTTCTTCAAACTGGTGATGGACGCGATCTTCTTGTCGAATTCGGTAATCGAGAGAATATCATCGCATACGCGACTCAGGTCATCAACGCCAGTGTATTCCCACATGGTTGTCCGCCTTGCCTGGAGGGGCTGGATCCTCCAGCGCAGAAACATACCCGCCAGATGAATCCCATTCAGCGGGGTCCCTTGCTCCTTCTCGCAGAAGCACGCCACCTTTGCGAGTAGAGGGGCGATGATCTTGCCCTCTTCGGCTGAGAGGGAGTGCAGCCAAGACTTCCGCCGCTTCAGAACTGAGAATTGCTGGGACTCAGGGATGCCACCCGCGTTTTCCTCCACAACATAGAACCACTTTCGGTGCCATCCCTGGGCCGGGTCGACGAAGTGCATCTCCAAGTAGGGTATGTCCTTATTCGCCTGAATCCCGAAGCCGCCGGTCCTCAGTGGCTCGCCGGTTCTCTCGCCTGGCTGCGCCTTCTCCCGGAAGATCCGCACCTTGAAGATGGATTTCCAAAGCCCCCAGTGCGGACGAATCCCCAGAAAGCACTCGCAAAGCACGATAAAGCAGGAAATGTGCTGAATCACGTTTGGAGGAAGGTCGTGCAGCTGTATGCCATAGACATACAGCAACCCGACAAGAAATGGGTGGAGGGGGAAAGAAAACCTTGGGCAACATGCTCCGAGAAGACGACGCGTTCGGTGGCGAGGGGGTTGGGCGTCTCCTCCTTCTTCCCGAACATGCGCACACGCCTGGAGGTGTCCGGAGGCAGCAGCCCCTCCCCTTGCATCTCAACGATGCTCTTCTTCATGGCGTTCGCCGAGCGCCAGTCGCCGGTCCTCTTCGCGGGAGCCGCAGTGGAAGCGCTCGCCACATTCTTGGAGGATTCCGCAGCGGCGCCGCGTCTCTTCGCCCCCGCCATTGGAGAGTGCTTCAGTGCTCACAGGAGAAGAAGATGTGCGCGAAGGAGGAAGAAGATGAATAAGGGACGGGAAATTTACCCTTTCCCTAAGGCACAAATACTTATACCGAGCTAGGCCAATCCGAGCCGTAGATCTGCAAACGTGGCATCCATCGCAACCACCACGTGTGAAGCGGAAACGAAGAGGCAGGGGCAGTTACCCCTGCACGATCTTTGACGAAAAGATCGTGCGTATTTACAGCGCAGCCAGCGGATTAACCGGAGCACGACCGCTCATTTCCAGTCAAAAGGCTGCCAAAGTGGGCCCCGCGTGCTCTGCCCCACATCGTCACGTCCCATCGGGAGTAGGCGAGTGCAGGCAAGTGCGCGGTGATGTCATTGAATACCTCACAAACACGAAAACTCTTTCGTGTGTGAGTATCAAGACGCAAAATTTCTTTCACGTGGACACCTAACACGAAATTACTTTCGTATAGGCATTTTAACACGAAATCTCTTTCGTATAAAGACATTGACACAAAAAACATTTGTGTAAAGCACCCTAACACGAAATTACTTTCGTATGGGCATTCTAACACGAAACCTCTTTCGTATAAAGACATCGACACAAAAACTTTTTTGTGTAAAGCTTCTTAAATGCGAAATCTCTTTCGCACAAGACCAAGGAAAAAGAGGTATGACTCACTCGCATAAATGAAGAAAGCAGTACTTATAGTGCGACCAAGGTAAATCGCGAGTATGCGGCTCCCGCGGCTCTACCTTACGATGTACTTACACATCTTTCTTATCCTGGATCGTTCGACCGACTAGGCACATCCGGATGCCATATTCTTTCGAGTACGAAGGTAAGACCCAAGGATCTCTCCTGTGGGCATGGAATTGCACTCAAGCTGCGTCCTCCAGTAAACTTTCCGTGTCAACAACACGAAGAAAAATCCTAGCGGACGCACCGGGTACCCCTTTAGGTTAAGTTTTACTCGGTAATACCTCCACGGCCCAATCACAACGATCACCTCGCCGGATTCGAGTCGGAGGTCTCGAATTCGTGTAGGCCAGAACCATTTTTGCCCCAGATGCAATTAATTGGCCCTGATCTTTCGGGAGAGCCAAGCGACTGAACCACATTCTTCTGCAAAAGCAGCCAACACAAGGCATATTTTTCACTCGATGCTCGAGTACATGAGCGCGTCGTGCACAGGGTATACACCCTCAAAACCAGGCGATTGAATGACCAGTTGAAGAAACCAAGAACGAACTTTGAGTGCTTACCCGACTATTCTCAGTCGAATGAACACTCGGGGGCTATTGACGTGGGATGATTCCTGGACCTATGAGGTGAGCCTACCCGGTCCAAGTCCCAAGACCTAGGCCCAAAGAGAGGTGATATCCTGCGTTACTAGAATGCCCAATAAAACCCCACCCACAAGACTTGCGGGTCAAGAAGGAAGCTCCTACCGACCTAGAACTAGGGTTTGTAACCTCCCCCCCCCCCCGACACGGTTTGAGACCTAGCCACCTATAAAAGGCTAGGAGAACCACCGAGGGAGGGGATCCAATCTATTTTTCACCACCACAGCCTTGAGTTCGAGATCATACTCTCGACTTGAGCACTCCTGGGGGTGGAAACGGATCGGATGTGGATCAGATAGTGCCCTTCCCACATCCATTTCCATATTTTCAAAACGAATACGAATACGAATACGAATACGAATACGGATATTGTCATATACGAATGCGGAGCGGATGTTACTCGAATACGAATGCGGATCAGATGTTTTCTCAATTCGAAACGGATACGAATACAACGAAATAATAGACTTTGTCTTATATCGAGACAACAATTGAATGATACAATGATAAGTATGTCTATATAATATAGCGTGGTTTAAAGTTCAACCATAGAAAAACATATTCTCCCACATTCTTACTCTTTTGAGTTGGTTAATTATCATATCGTATGAGAAATACCAAAAGACTAACATAATTTTATTCGGATACAAATATATCCATATTCATATCCATATTTTGTTCAAAATTCAATACCATATTTGTTTTGTATTTGTAAAAACGAATACAAATATTTACCATTTCCATTTCTATGTTGTTCGGATTCGGATATTTACCACTTCCGTTTACAATTTCTCGAATATGAATGTCGGATAATTCGGATTATCCGCTACCAGTTCCCACCCCTAAACCGATCTACTGATAATACAGATTGAAAGAGCAGGAGTAAGGGTTTTACCTCTACGAGGGCCCCGAACCTGGGTAAATCGTGCCCCTGCTAGCTGACGATTGTCACCAGCGTCTTTACGTTCTCTTAATTGAAACCCTACCGAATCATCCGAGGGACTTGTTGAGATGACTAATCGACAGTCTCCTCGTGTTGTGACCCCCTCCCGTGCTTTATATAGGTACAAGAGGTCTCAAGGGTCGTACATATATTGGACTTCGACTCCAAGTCGGGAACTACTCTTTCCTTTTTTTTGAGGGTATCAGCCGTCACTTTATTGAATCGAAATAGATTGTGGCATACAATGTGCATCTGGGGTTAACCCGAGCCAAATATGGCAACCATATTCAGCATAAGCCGCAGACCTAGCGAGGCCATGTGCTTCCTTGTTCGACGATCTTCGCTCGTGGACGAACTGCACCGCATCGAAACCTCGAACAGAGATTTTGATCTCATGCAATATTGAGCTAAATCTCCCTTTGTAGCTTCCCTCCATGCACCTGATGACCTCCAAACAGTCGGAAGCTACTCTGAATCTTGTGATATTCAGATCTCTTGCAAGGGCCAACGCTTCTCGACAAGCCAGGGACACTAGGATGGTTGGGTCTGCCGTGCCACTGATGGCAATAGCAGATGCTCCAAGAAACTGACCATCCTCTGATCGGCACACCGCGGCCACTGCTCCCGCGTTCTCCTACTTCCGCACCGCAGCATCAACATTTATCTTAGCATAACCTGCTGGTGGTGGCTGCCATCTTGGAACTTGAGGCTGTGCAGCCCTCGCTGTTGCAGGGGTCTTCGAGGCGAGGATAACTCCAAGTCCCGAATCATAGATTCCACAAAGGCGTGTGTAGATAGTGGACTTTGAAAAATCCCTTCATGTATTGCCTTTCTTCGAGACGACCAGATCGCCCATAGTGTCACAAACACCAACGTGCGTTCATCGTGGCTGAGTGTGGTGATCATCGTGAATAACCAGTGCTTGGCATCCATCTCCCCCACACTCATAAGATGTTCAAAAATTATCTCTGGCGCCAGTGCCCATACACTCGCACTCATATTGCACTCCAGAGAGAATGGCGCCATGAGTCTTGCATTCCACATAGAGCATGCAGCGTTTGGTGCCATGTTGCGGTGGAACCGTACATCGCCAGTAGGAATTGACTGCTTAGCCAGACGCCACAAGAACATTTTAATCTTGGATGGTATCGGTATCTTCCAAAGTGAGGACCAGTCCTTCTCCATCCAATCATGATCCGAGCCCGAAGAGGTGCTCTCCAGCCACGCCTCCCTCCGCTGCTTTGAGTTCACAAGCATGCGGTATACCGAGCGAACTGACACTATTCCGTTTCGCTCGTAATGCCACGCCCAAAAATCATCAAACCGAGCCGTGCCAATGGGTATAGCCTGGATCACTGATATATCCATTGGGAGGAAATATTTGCGCAGCTTCTGCAAGTCCCAGGAGGTCGTGCTCCTGTCTATGAAGTCCAAGACAGCCACGGGTGGCTCGTCTATGCATGCGAAGGGCCGCAATGCAAAGTCTCTAGGGAGCCAATTATCATTCCAAGCATGGGTTTGATCCCCTGTTCCAATCCGGCGAACGAGCCCTTGCTTGAGAACCTCCTTCCCCTCCACAATGGATCTCCAAATCTGAGATGAATTAGACCTCAACTCAGCCTCCAGAAAATCACGCTCCGGGTAGTAAACAACTTTGAGGATACGAGCACTAAGAGTGTCAGGCTCTTGAAGAATCCTCCATGCTTGCCTAGCCAGTAGTGCTAGATTAAATAGTTCTATATCCCGAAATCCAATTCCCCCTGCATACTTGGGTTTAGTCATTTCATCCCAAGAAACCCAGCAGGTCTTTCTCTTTCCATCCTTGCAACCCCACCAGAAATTTCGGATCAGCCCATTAATATGATGGCAGAGACCTTTAGGCAGTTTAAAGCAAGACATAGAATAAATTGGTATTGCTTGCGCCACTGCCTTGATTAAAACCTCCTTACCCCCAAAAGATAGCAACGTCCCCAGCCATTCTTGGACCTGTTTCCAGACCCTGTCCTTGAGGTATTTGAATGCAACTATGACTGATCTGCCTACATCAGACGGCATCCCCAAGTACTTCTCGCTTAGGGACTCATTGTGTACGTTCAAGCGTTCCTTTATTGCTTGCCTGACTCCCTCCGGGCAGCTCTTGCTAAAGAAGACAGAGGATTTATCATGGTTGATCCGCTGCCCCGAGGCTAGACAATAACTCTCCAAAATCTCCGATACTTCTCCCGCACCTTCCACACTTGCTTTCACAAACAGCAGGCTGTCATCAGCGAAAAGTAAATGGTTAACCGCCGGGGCGGTGGTAGCCACCTTTAATACTTGTAAGCTCGATGATGGTAACACACTTCTTGATTTAAGGAGGCACGAAAGGCCCTCCGCTACAAGCAAAAAACAGATATGGTGATATGGGATCACCTTGTCGGATTCCCCTAGAAGGTTTAAAAGATTCGGTAGGGGAACCGTTGAAAAGAACTGAGAAGGTTACCGAAGAAACCATCCTCATCACCAGCCCTACCCATTCGGATTTGAACCCCAATTTGAGTAGTATAGCCTCCAGGTACGACCAGTCCACTCGATAAGCCTTTCTCATATTCAGCTTCAAAGCGCAGTGCCTATGTTTCTTGGCCTTATTTCTCTTCATAAAATGAAGGCATTCATAAGCTGCTATTATGTTATCAGTTATCAACCTCCCAGCCACAAAAGTTGATTGTTCATGTGATATTATCTCCGGGAGTACTTTTTTAAGACGATTTGCTAGGACCTTGGATGCCACCTTGTATATGACATTACAAAGGCTAATGGGCCGGAACTGACCTAACTCCATCGGGCTCGCTACCTTTGGAATCAGTACTATGAACGTCTCATTGATTGCTTCTGGGTTATCCTCACCCTTCAGAATTCGGAGGACTGCATCTGTAACCTCCTTACCACATAGCTCCCAGTTCTTCTGGAAAAAATGAGCTGGATACCCATCTGGACCGGGCGCCTTTGTGGGGAACATTTGGAAAAGGCCCTCTTTAACCTTCTTCTCCGTGAACGTCCCCATCAAATCATCGTTCATCTGGCTAGTAACTTTGACTGGCACTGTGTCTAAAACCTCTTCCATCTGTGAGGTACCTTCGGATTCATATAGGTTCTGATAAAAGGATTTTGCCATTGCTCTCAACTCCTCTGGATCCTCCACAACCTCTCCGTTTGCCTAGTGCAAACGAGAAATCCTGTATTTCTTCTTCCTTCCACTAGCTCGAAGGTGGAAAAACCGAGTGTTCTTATCCCCCTCCGATAACCACTGTACCCGAGATCTTTGGCGCCACATAATCTCCTCCCTATGCTGCAATTCAATCAAGTGATCACAGATTTTAATCTCCTCGTAGCTTGGTCCAGTTCTTCCCGGTATTTCTCGCAGCCCGGCAAGTTGCTGCCGTAATTCTTTCAAACGTTTCCGCACACTGCCAAATGTTTGTGCGTCCCAATTCTGTAAGCCATCAGCCACTACTTTGAGCTTCCCCTTGAGCTCGTGTATGTTAACAGAAGTACCACCCTCCTGCCATGCATGACGAATGAAAGGATCAAAATTGTCATGTGTCTCCCACATTGTTTCGTACCTAAATAACCTTCGCCGCCCATGATGTCTGCCCTCTCGTGGTGTGAAATCGAGGAGGATAGGCGAGTGATCTGATGTCGATGCAGTCATATGCCTCAATTCCGCTAGTGGGTAGCGTTCACTCCAGCTCGCAGATGCCAGAGCCTTGTCTAAACGGGTGCGGCAGTAACTCCCTCCGGCCACCCTCTTTTCAAAAGTCCAAGGAACTCCCGAGAACCCGAGATCCATTAACTCACATGTGTCCACTGCCTCTCTAAACGCAGCTATTTGCTGATTGCTTCTCGGTTGCACTCCTTTGTGCTCCTCCTTGTGGAGAACCTCGTTAAAATCTCCCATACAGAGCCACGGAAGATTAGATGATGACTTAATAAATTTGAGCATGTCCCATATTTTGTGACGTTCGCGAACCTGTGCATCTCCATATACACACGTGAGGCGCCACGGCTCCATGTTTGCAGAAGAAACAATAACGTCAATATGGTACTGAGAATAAGGAAGAATTTCAAATTTTATTTCATCTTTCCAAAAAAATCCCTAATCCACCGCTCCGACCGGAGCTACTCACAGCAAAGCTGCGATCATAACCTAGCATATTCGCTAGTCTTTCCACTCTAGTCTTGTGCACCTGGGTTTCAACTACACATAAAATAGAGGGGGCATAAGTCCGTGCAAACGCACGCAGTTCATTGATTGTCGCAGCCATGCCAACTCCAAGACAATTCCATCCTGAGACACTCATTGTGCCCGGCGGTCCTCCGCCGTGGAGGCCGCCGATCCAGCTTCAGAAAGGGCATCTGCCAACTTCCCACCCAATTTTGTTTCAGCTCTATGTTGTTTCTTTTTCTCCTGTGGTGAAATATAGCTAGGCGGTGGAGGAGGGACGTCGCCCATGTTCAGTTTTTTCTTTGCCGAGGAACTTTCCCTCACCGTCTCATTCTCCTGGACTGCCTTGAGAGGGCTCTCCGCCGTATCCTCAAGGTCATCTACATTTTCTGCCGAAAGTCCTGCTTCTTCTGAATTCCGCTTCCGGGAGAAAGCAGCAGCGGTCTCCTTTGGCTTCCACTTGCATTGGTTCCTAGCAGAAGGTTGATTGTATGCTCTTCCACGGCCCCTACCACGTCCAGTGTTTCGTCCGCTGTCATCCTCGCCCCCCGAGAATTTGTAACCACGACGGGCTCCTGGAGTTCGTGCCCTCCAGTACTGCTCCTCCGAGAGCATCCAGTTGCCAAATTTCAAATCTTTCTCTTCGAACTCTCCCGAGCCACACTCAAGAAAAGAGTGTCCCATTAAACCGTAGTGATGGCAGTATTTTGGCATCTTCTCATACATGATTTGTAGGTACATGCGCTCATAGCCTTCAGGAGCGAGGGGTACCATCCGTACCAGCGGCCGAGTCGACTCCAGGTTAACCCTCACCCTATGAAATTCCCCTCGACGGGTCTGCACTTCCACGAGGTCCAATGCTACAACCTCTCCAACCCTGCTTGCCAAGTGCACAATCACCTCCCTATTGCGAAACAACGGGGGCAATTTATGGATTTGAATCCATGTCTGAACTTTGCTAGGTATAACAGAGGGCACCATTTATGAACCGTCAAAGGGTTCCACCATCAAGCAACAACCATGGAAGAGCCAAGGCCCCTCTTCCATTATGCGCTTCCAATCACCCAAACATGTTGCTTGTATCACGAAGAGATTTGGCGCTACCAAGTGGAATTTTACTTCCTGTGCCGGTGTCCATGCAGCCAACATCGTCTCCTTCAACGTGATCATACTGAAGCTTTTCGACGTAAGCACCTTTGCCGCTGCCAGCCACTTGACCTTCGCCCAGCTACCAACTGTCTCCTACCCAAGGACCACATCAACCAGTTCGCTCGCCCTCGTGCAGAGTCATGTTCTTCAGCATCTCATTGACATCAAACTCCTTGGTCTCCTTCCCCTTGCTCGCCGATGAATTTCCGCCCACCATTGCGATCTCCAGATCGGATCGCGACAAAGCAACCGTGTCCGCCCTACCTAGTCCTACCAAGGCCGGGAAACCAGGCTAGCCGGCCCCTTGATCAGCCCGAGTAGAGACGAGATCGGGGAACGGAGATTACTCGGCCGGAGGCGGTGAGAAAAACCCTCGGCGGTGAGATCGCCTCCGAGGTCGCCAAACCCTAGAAAACCTAGGTCACGCGATGTCTCCTGGCGCCGGTGCTACCCGGGCTGTAGCACCGTCAGTCGGAACTACTCTTTCCTAATCTTGTTGATGTAGATTTTCCTTCTGTTTGGGCCTGGATCTTCATGGGCTTTTGTATACGTCACTTGAGGAGTCTGACAGTACCCCTTAACGGACGGCACGGGGTACTCTCCTAAGGGAGGGACTCTCGGGTACCTTATCGACTTTGAGGACTTTGCCCACACTAGTTTGTGCACACCATGCCAGTTGCGAGGAACAAGGTTTTACATACTGTATGCTTCTACGATATCGGAAAAAAATTTCTATCTGTATGAGCACGCACCACTGCCAGCCACATGGTCCCCTCCTCGATTGTGAGTTCTTCATCGTCATCGATGAGATCGGCGAAAACCTCATCCACGAGTTGCATCTTTTGTTCAAAGTTGAACTTCCTAAAGTTTGAATTTGACCAAAACTAATGGGCGGAGTAATTTGAAAGGAGGGGAGTAGCAAAGAATATATCAACGTCCTTTCCTAAATAAAATAGGGTACAGCATTTTTTTTTTGTAATTTTGTTTTTGAGAATTTTTTTTTGTAAATAAACAACTGCATCTGTACTGGGCCAAGTCTGAAGAGATAGTGGACTTTCCATAGCGTCCTTGCATCACAGGCCCATATCCAGTCCCTGGTCTCGTCTACTTCGGCCGCGGCATCTTCTTCAATCGCCAACCGTAATCCGCCGTCTCCAGACCCTAGTCCGCCGTTTCAGGTGCAGACGCGGCGGCGCACTCGCTGAGCTGAGAAGATGACGAAACCCGACAGAATACGCGATGATGGGACGGAGATGGAGAGGGAGGCAAAGAAGAAGAGACAGCTGTCTCCATCGTCGTCGCGGGAGGCGCTGGAGGCCGACCCTCCAATGTGCGAGCAAATTGAAGGTAACTTTGCCCTCAATCTTTTTTCCTCATCCGTGACAATTGAGAAAATTATAGGTTTCACCAGCTCCACTGGGATTTCGTTAATGCACTGATTACTTCAGTTGAACTGACAATTAGATCCCGCATATCGTTGCTCCAAATTCATGCACAAAAACCGTATAAAAATTAAAATTTGTAAAACAATCTATCCATCGAAAACATCTTTTTTTATATGTGCACTACAATATGTAAACGATTTACTATATGGAACATCAGTGTTTACTAAAAAATGTCATGTCTTATTTTTGCAAACCAAATAATCGTGTCCCGACTAAACAAATCATATTAAAGTTATCATATGTCCAAAACCTATGATTTTGCTTATACTGTGTAGGTTGTACTGAACCTATTTTTGATCCAGCAATGTTGAAATGTGCCAAAAAGAACTATGTCCGGCTAAGGTAGACAGAATTTGTATGTCAAATCGATAATGTGGCATATTTAAGTACAGATGGATAAGGAAAATAAATAAATGGATTAACTAAGCTAAGAAGTGGATTAACGAAGAACTAATGGAATGTGCAACACGTTAGGTTGTAGAAACTGCAGACATATTGTGTAACGGATGATCCTTGTAAAAACTTTCCATAAATATGGCGGAAGCTGCAATTTGCTCGTGACACTTGCATACTAGGTTAAGGTGTTTACTTGATCGTTCTTCGATTTTATGTAGATCAGGGTGTGTCCGTGGCAGAAACAGCATGCACACGAGTCGACGAGATGACCAAGGTGGCCGGCCCGGTTGAGGAGGAGGAGGAGCTATCCTCCTTTACACCCACATCTCCAATCAGCAGGCCTTATATTCCCGACGAGCTAAATAATCGGATTACATATCCTGGGATACTTGCTGCCTTCCAGGACGCCTATGCCAAATACAACGATAAATTAGGTAAGGCCTCTACCCCAATCCCTCCATTCTCTCAATATTTGCAAACCTCACATTGTGCGTTGGCTGTATGATTCTCTGTAGGTCGTCGGTATCAGCTCTTCACTTTGTCACATAAGCGGGACGTGGCACCTTCATGTCTGTTTCATCATCCCCATCTTCATCAAATCCGTGAATCTGCAAAAAAGGCGGTGCGCCATGCTGCCAAATCTGTCATCAGGCTCTCATCTTCCGTCGGTGCGTATGTTATGGTATCATGTTTGTTGAATAATATTTGTAAACGGGGATCTAGCCGCTGACCATGTTGTGATTTTCTGATTAATATTTGCAGACGGGAAGCCACTGGGCAACTGTTGTGGTTTGTGGATTCAATGGGACGAGGAGAGCAAGACAGGCATCATTTTGACGACCGCACATGTGATTCGCTCAAAGAATCACAGAGAAAACTGCTGGGAAGGGTACAATATTAAAGCTAATGTGAGCTTCTTTCTTAGCTTTTAATTCCTTCATTCACTAGTGTTTGTTTGTGTTGTCTCATATTAAATATGGATGCTGCTAGAAAGCAAATGGGCGTCGTTATCCTATCTAGGGCACATCTGCCGACCTATTTTTATCCACTTAGATCACAATCACATGTTGCTACACTTGTCCGGTTAACCCTAGCACTGCTGGCTGGCTGCAGTGATCTAAGCCAATACTTGTTCTGGAGTCTTGCTCTGCACATTTTGCTGTGCAGATTCAAAAAGAAAAAAGCTAGTTACTCAGACTAATTAGCATTCTTAAAGCTTAAGCCCTTATAACTGGCTGCCAGAAGCATTGCCACCAAAAAACTATGTGGATTCAGTTTGGTAACAGGCCATGCCACCCAAACACTGTGTATCCAGTTTGGATGAGCATGCCAGGGATTTGATTCAAGTTGGATGAAGATGCCAGGTATTTTGCTATGTCATGCTAGTGTTTTTGAATAAAAATGCCAGAAAAAGTGCATCAGATTTGGGCTACAAATTCGCAACTCTCAGTTCGAACCGAAATTTCATGCCAGTGAAATTCTCTGCCATCTACAGGTACTAATACACACAGAACTAGCGCACATAGAAAACAAGAACTAGAGGAGAAACCTGAGAAGATCATGCTGCGAAACCAAAGATGATTTGATAGATCACGCACATCATGTGAAAAGTTCTATCACTATTAACACAAACACCGCACATGTTATTTTAGCATTTAGGATTAGTTTATTTGTGATGTTTCCATTTCTTAACAGAGATGGTACTGTAGTGTCATAATGTTTGTAACTGGTGTTTTTCAGGTCATTGTTCACTTGCTGGATGACACCACTGCACAAGGCCACCTCCTCTACCACCAGGAGCATTATGATCTTGCATTTTTTAAGGTTACAGTGGATGAACCAGTTCAGTTGCCCTCTTTCAATGACAGCGTGAATTGTGGTCAAGATGTTTTCCGTCTTGGGAGAGCCAACGATATGACTTTAAGGATAACCCATGGTAGGGTTGAATATTGGAATCCGGGAAGTGATGAGAGGCATCACTTTATGTATCTTTCCGATCAAAAAGATGATTACCCTTCCCCTAAAAGATATGAGGATTACCTTTCCCATCAGAAAAGTGATGATTATCTGGTACGTAACACTACTTAATTGTAACTCTATGCTATGGAGTTCAATGTTGGAATTTGTTATTATAAATTATAATTGCCATGTTTGTCACTACTGTAGTGTGATGACGATGGAGGGCCTGTCATTGATTTGGGTGGGAAGGTTGTAGGATTGGTTAACAAAGACCTTAGTTCTTTTGTACCTTCTTCTATTCTGAACAAGTGCCTGGATTTGTGGTGGAAGTTTCGGTATGACTTTTCCTAGTGCTGTTAAGCTAACACATTCGTCCTTTTTATTTTTCCCGCTTGTTATTGGGGTTGAAAAATACAATTGACCTGATTAATGAGTATTCTCATGCATGACTCGTACATTTCCACCTTGATTAAGGCAGTTGATTATCTCTAAAATAGTCATATTTTTCAGTATACCATCTCTTTGTTGTGTTGTATTAAATGATTATATTCGATGAAGGTGTATCCCTCGGCTCCACCTTGGAATGAAGTTTAGCTCCATCAGGCTTTTAGACCCTATTCATGTTGATACGATGTGGCGCGTGTATATTGAGGATGGCCTTATTATTGAAGAGGTGAATAGCAGTTGCCGTTATTTATTTTAGCAGTTCCTTCTATGAATATTATGGAGTAATCATGGTCAATTGTATATTAGGTGGCGAAAGAATCAGCTGCCGAGAAACTTGGAATCTGCCTTGGTGATATCATTGAACGCTTTAACGGGGAATGCGTTTCTACTACAATTGAGGTAGATGCAATGTTTATATACCGAGTTTGAAATAAAATGGAATGAGAGTACATATATTTATGTTACACCTTATGCTCTTTACTTCTTGTAAATTCGTCAGTTGGAAAACATGATGCTGGGCAGCTGCATGGACCATTTTGATCAAGGAAATCAATTGAATGCCAAAATATATGTTTCAGTATGTTACTTTTATGTTTTTACTTTAAATTATGATTTGCTTGAGTTATGCCGATCATAGCATGAACAAATAATATTGTCGAATTTACAGATTCAAGTATTTCACACGGAGGAACGTCTCCGAAGGACTCTAAATTTATCTGTAGACGTATCAGACGGTGGAGAGGTCATTAAAAGAAGTAAACATCTTCCGTTTTAACTGAGTTTTGTCAATTCTGATGTTTATGCACAATCATGCTTTGCTAGTGCAGAATCATATTAAGAAATTGCTCATTATGTTGGCTTGCTCATCTTCGTGCTCAACCAGCAGCCACTTGTAGTTCTTACTTCTTTTTTGTGACTCGTGGCGTACTTTATTTTGTTAGATACACTTAGGGGCTAGCGTTTCAGTTTGTTCTTTTCTGTCCAGTACTTTTTCAATTAGCAGGGTTGGCAAGATAAGCGAGAGAAATGGATTAACCACCAGCAACGCCCAACTCTATTGAGTAAAGATGAAAACAATCGTAATACAATTTTCCTAACAATGAAATATTTTTAAACAAATGTTGCAACTTATAGTCATTTCTTTATCTTTTAGCAGAAACATGTCATGCTTCTAGCATTCTTGGATGCAATCAGGTTTTCAAAATTATTTATTTTTGTGTCATCTTAGAACAAGAGTAGGACATCAGCCTTGTTAGTGTAGAAAGACTTCTCCTACAGATGCAAGCCACGTGGAACATTTAACATAATACTATACGTAGCAGTCATGTTATGAGTGAGGGAGGGACGCAAGGAGGGAAGATTCGCTTAGGTTAAGATTTACAGCTAAGCCCGTGATTACTAGTTTACTACTACTAAGTAGCAGTACTTAAAAGAGAACATTGAGGTCCCAATACATGCCTGCATCCATCAGATGTTAGAATACCGACTATCATATATTATTACAACATGGTCTCGTTGGACATTTTTTGTAGTTTATGATTAATTTTCAGGAATGGCTAGTGTGCAACCAACATGGTCGAGAACAAAGTTCTACAACATTTTGTGCTAGATAACGTTTGTATTTATAGCTTGTCATGGGTTGGTACTCTGAGCATTAGCTTACATGTGCTTGAATTATGCAAATAATGTGTATCAAAGGAAATTTGTTTCTCAATTTACATGTTTGCAGAACATTCGTCTTAACCGAGACGTTTTTATTTGTGTAGGGACTTACCCCATTACAGAAGGGACGTCTGCTACAGTACAATCTAACCAAAATGTGACAGGCAAGAAACCTTCGTTGTATTATATCCTGCTGTTTCCAAGTAAATAGAATGTGCACATGCAAAAACAAATCCGAATTGTTGGATATCATGAAACAACATAGGTCGTGTGTTCGGTTACAAAAGTAACTGTGACATAATTCACTAGAAGACATGAAATGGTCTGAATTTACCAATCGAGTGCTATCAATCTTGATTTAGTTGCAAAATGTGTCCCATGATTTATTCTCTAGCAAATTATTTAGACATGCCATTTCATCGAGCTTACTTGGTCATACAGATGATGGTCCTTTTCTAACAAGAGAAACATTTACGTGGGAGGCTCGGAGATGTGATTAAATGCATCTACTGAAAAGGTACGCCTGTAACAAACTGAATGACTGCCCCTTCCATCAGTATTTAGTCAGATTTCTCTCTTAATGTGATTGATGCTACTGGGGTCCTCCTTCGTGATGTCGTCTTTCCCCCCACAACCTGCAAGGACGGGGTGACTCCCTGATGATGCTCTTTTTTCAGCGTCAAGGTGCCTTTCTTCGCGCTATAGATTTATGTGGGTGACTCAGAGGTCAGCTTCTTTACATTCGTCTCTCGCCGGCGATGTGACCAAGAGGAAGATTGCGACTGCGGATGGATTATGTTTTTGCCCCAGGGGATCTATATTCTCGTTTTTTGTTAGGAGCCTTTCTGTTCTGGATGTATCTGTTTTTCCTAAGCTTATAAAGTCCAGAGTTGATTATAAAGAAAAGGAATCGGTATATCCAGGTACTCCATCCGTTCAGAATTAGATGACTTGTGTTTGTCTAAATACGAATGTATCGATATACTAAAAGATGTCTAGATATATCCATATTTAGACAAACACAAATCATCTAATTCCGAACGTAGGGAGAGCTGCACTATTCTGGGAGACCATCAATTACAGTTCCAAAAGGCACAATAATTTAAAGTTGAAGAGTACTACGTATATATATAAGTCTACGACGATGACTTCATGAGTAGTGATGCCACTTTCTCAATCCCACCTCAGGAGACGCTTAAACAGTTTAGACCTGCCAAAAATCAAGTAGAAAATCTAAGGAAGCAGGATAAACTCAAACCCTTTTTATATATGGCGTAAGACATGAAATGTCTCTTTGTTGCAAGTTACATGGAAACGGCCTGAATTATAAATTTGGGACTGGCTGGTTCTCGTCAGTTGTGACCTTGCAACTCAAAGCCACTAGGAATCATGATGTAAGTTGAACGGTCATAAACATTTTTCCTCGGTTGCAATCCACTTAGAATTGGGAAACTAGTTGGAACTTGGAACCCCCTTACAACTCACATGATGCATGAAAACGATACAAATCTAACGAACTTAGAGGCTGACCGAGCTCTAAGCTGATTCTCGGTAGTCCGAGAAGCAACAATATCGCATAAAATTCTACAAAATCTGAGTTATACATGACGGTGTGTCTTACATCCATGCAAAAATTCCTCGCTGCAGGTGTTTTGATGTCTCCACATCAAAGACTCTACTATTAGTCATATTGGAGCTTCCTCAGACTCCCTAGCTAATAGCTTCTTTGAAGTGATCGGTTCAACTTCAAGCACTTTGCAATTCCTGAACTGTGTTATACCGAACTCATATTATGATCTGTGTCCCACCAAGAAGGAAAAAGTTGATTAGCTAAACGGCAACACAACCGTGGGGTGATTGGACTGCAAGCAGGATCGTCATAGTCCACAAAAATGTTTAAGGTTGATTAAACAATTTGTACTATTTAGGTATTCTAAGTTGCATAAAATCAACTATAACACACATAATATTGAATCCAAGCACAATAAAAGTCACTTGCCTGACACATTTTGGAATGCTTGCAACTAGGTAGACATCAGTTTCCAGCACTGATAGGGTGGCTACCTACACAAACAAAAACATCCTTTACTGTCAAGCAGATGTAAGCTGATGCCTAAGAATTCTAACAAATAACACACACTCATTATGATACTAGCAGTGCTATCTGCTTGTGAGCTTATGCTTAGAGGGTAGTAACAAGAGTACATGATACGATAATTTAAGATCCACAATCAAAATCGACTACTGCGTTAAATGAGAGATGTTTACCTCTTACAACGATCTCTCCGCGATCCGAAACATTTACCGTCAAGCTTCCAGTTCTTCGAAGAAGTTTGACCGTGTCAAATACTTGAATCTGTAAAGTCAATAGTATTAATTTAGTGCTATGGCGACATAAATCAAGCAAATCATAGTTAGAACATACAAGTAACTAACCGATATATCTATTTCGACATTCAAGGAATTTCCTTTGTCAAAATGATCGTTGCATATGCCCATCATCATCTTCTCCAACTAACAAAGTTACGAAATTCAAGAGCATAAAGTGTCATATCAATGTATACATCCTCTTTCCATTTTCTTTGAAACTCAATAAATGTACAATTCACCTACCTCAAGTGTAGTAGAAATGTATTCTCCATTGAAACATTCAACAATATCACCAATGTGGATTCCAAGTTTCTCGGCATGCGATTCATTCGACACCTAATGTTCAATTGACCATGATACTCACATTTGAGAAATGCTTTTAGGAAAACTAATAACAGGTGTGAAAACAAATAACAGTAAAACACATATAATATACCTCTTCAACAATAAGACCGTTCTCAATGTTATACTTGCGCCACATCTTCTCAGCATGAATAGGGTCTTGAAGCTGGATGGAACTAAACTTCATTCCAAGGTGGAGCCGAGGGATGCACCTATACAAAATATAATCATTTAACTGGAACAGATCTATAAGAAAATATACATCAGAAGGTGACCTCTTTTACATATGAGCCATTTCCTTAAAATATAATTATAAATCATATCTAACATCCTAACAAAATTCCAAATACAATGCCAGATATTTTGATTTGAATAAATTTGCAAAGAGGAAAGAGGTTATCTAATGACTTAGGAGGGAGTACGAGAAAAGTATCACAAAAATCTTAGGGAAGAACATAGAATTAATACCCTAACGAGACATTCGCTTAAGCTATGAGAACACTTTAATCAGATCAATTGTGTTTTTCAACTTCTAACAATCAGAAAAAAAAAATGAAATGTAAAAATATATTTGCTTAACAACACTAGCAGATAATCGAGGGGAGACGTACCCAAACTTCCTCCACAAATCAATGGATTTAACTAAAATAGAAGAAGGTACAAACGAGTCTTTAAGGTGATCGTTAACCAATCCCACAACCCTTCCATCTAAGCCAATGATGGATCCTCCATCGTCTTTACTCTACAAGATATCAGCGTTTACAAACATAAAAAAATTCCTAATAACAAAAGTAGCAGCACAATAAATGCAAGACATGAGTAAGAATTAATGTATACTGCATACCTGAAAGTTAGGATCTTCGTGGTAAAAGTACATGTAGTGATGTCTCTCATACTTATTTGGATTCAAACTTTCTACCATACCCTTGGTTATACTTAAATCGTTATTTCCATCACGTCCAAGCCGAATAACCTCTTGACCGCAATGCACTCTATCATCATTAAAAGTGGGCAGATGAACTGGTTTATCTACTTGAACCTCGAAAAAAGCAAGATCATAGTGCTCCTGGTGGTACATGAGGTGGGCTTCTGCAGTGGTGTCGTCCCGTAAGTGAACGAGAACCTGAAGTGACAGTTTCAGCAACATATATACATTGTAACAACAAGAACAAAATCTGAGACGAAACAAAAAAATAGACTAGTGAATCTTTCGATATAGAAACACACGTTAGCTTTAGCATCATACTCATCTCTGCCTTTCCAATGGTTCACCGTGGGATGCTTTGCGCGAATTATATGTGCAGTCGTCAAAACGACGCCGGTCTTGCTCTTGTCGTTCCATTCAATCCACAAACCACAGCAACTGGTCAGCGGTTTCCCGTCTAAAAATATTAATTTATCAGCGGGTAGCTCCTCTCCCGGACTCTTAAGCAAATATTTCGTAATTAGCAAGCATGGTGTTGTCACATACATAACTACATACCAATAGTGGACGAGAGCTTAACGATAGATTTGGCAGCACGGAGCACCGCGCTTCTTGCCATTTCACGGATGGGGAGAAGTTCTGGGTCACGAAACAGGCACGAAGGTGCCCAATTGCCGATACAATCAAAAGGGAACAGATCATACAGAGCATCTACAGGAAATTGTTTGATGAGGAGGGAAAAGCTGTTGGAAGGAAATAGAAGGAGAGAGGAATCTATCAGTGCTGGAAACTCACCTAATTTTGCTTTGTATTGAGCTTTGGCTTGCTGGAATTCGGCGAATATCTCGGGATGGGCAGTCGGGTCAGCTAGCTCGTCGGGCATGTAAGGCTTGCGGAGTGGAGAGCCAAGTGTATAGGAGGAGACCACCGCGGCGGGGATGATGCAGGGGGTAGATGTCTCCTCCTCTGGAAGAAGGTTCATCTTTTTTGCCGCCCTCTCCGTCTCCGGCTCGTCATCGTCCCGCGGCCTGCCGGGCTTGGTCATCTTCTCCACTCGGCACTCGCTGAGTGCGCCGCCGCCTCTGCAGACTGCAGTAGATTGGGAGCGACGAGGGTGTGTTTTCCTTCTGGGGTGTATGTTGATAGCCACGGTACCCCGGATATATAATGAAAGCGGCCGCCAGGTTTGTTTCCGTCACGGACCCCCCGGATATATAATTTCCTACCGGCACCCTGTTTCCGTGTCTCTACTGAATCAGATGACGTTGTTGCCTAAACTCTCTCTAGATGATGTGAATATCTTCCTCCTCGTCGACCATCACGCCGCCGCCGATCTCGAGGTCGCACGACGCTCTCCTTGCCACCGTCCGTCGAGGGCTGCCGGCAGCGGCGGGCTCGTTGAGGTAGGCGTGGCGCTGCGCTTCGTTGAAGTGGGCCGAGATATCCCGGGCCTTTTTGTTGAATAAGAGCAGCTGCAGCTCAGTCTAGGTTCAGTTACCGCTTACCGTCATTTTCTTCAGGTTTTCAGTAGGCAGGTTCAGCGTCAGTAGACACTTTTTTCATCAGGGTTCTTAGCTCAAAGTTTCTAACAACTTGGACGGAGTCTTGTGCTCGACATGATCTGTTTGTGGGACGGCACGAACACTCTGTATCATAGGCGTTGCACGTTTGCTTGTACTCTAGTAATAAATAGAGAGAAAGAAAAAACCGAAAAGTCGCAAGTTGTGCGGGGCGCAAATTCCCTTGTCTTTTGTCCGAGCTCGTGTTTTTCCTCAGCTCCCGCTAGTTTCTGGACAACAATTTGCATCAGAGTCTTCTTCTGGTGGGCATCTTGATGGGCTGAAGAAGACATGTTCTCCCTCTAGCGCCTCCGAAACACCGGATTCGGTTTGATATGCATGGGATATGCATGTTCTCCCCTAGCGCCTCCGACTACGATAGCGCCACGGGCGAAGCGGGGGTGCGACGAGATGAGATTATGGTTAGATCTCATGTCGAAAATGGTATGATTTCTGCGATTTTTTGCCAGCATTCATCTTGAATCCTCTACACCGGATTCTGTTTGATATGCATGGTGTTTATTTGCTATTAAAACTCAAGTTTTGTTTGAAGCTCAGCTGGAAACTGGGTGTTGGCGAAACCAATTGTGATCGGGGGGGACTACTGCGCAAGTTTGTTTCATTGGTGACGGCTGACGGGTGACCAGCAGGAAGATTTGCGGAATCATGCAAGTTATTAACGTCCCTTGGTGAGAAGATGGGGCTTCCCATATGAAATTGTATGTATCCAAAAGTAGAATCTGCAAGATTTTTGTACATATTTGTGGATGCTACTATAAGGGTGATATTTCGATGTCAAGCGGAGTGCATACATAGGTTGTCAAGCGCAGTGCATACATAGGTTGCTAACTGATTATTGTACCCACCTTGCGAGACACATTTGCCAACGTTTCAATATTTTTTTTCCCATACGCCTCCCCAGGGGAGCCTAGTTCCATTACTGTAGATAACAAAACAGAGTATTTCAAAAACGAAAACACAACATGAAGAGAGAACAAAAACAAAAGCTAGCCCTTTTTCCTAATGAGAAAAGGGGAGCCGCTCCAAGACAGTTCAAAAGCACAGTTAGCAGTTCGAGCACCACGCGAAGTTAACCCTTATTTTTACAATTTCTTTTAGGCAAGGGGGTGTAGATCAAACCCCAACAGAGAACACACCACAACGTTTTGATTTTTGACAGCAGACAAAATTCTCCGAACATGTGGGAACATGTGGGAACTGGAACTCACAACTTCAGACTGAAATCTCCTTGTCTTCATCAGCATCCTGTGATCTCTGCGTTCTGCTTGAAGCCCTGGAACCCGAGACCTCGTATGCTCTGATCGCCACCCTCTGAATCTGGTCTGCCCCTTCGGTGATCATCTTCTTCTTAGCCTCTGATTGCAGCTTTGGCTAACAACGAAGAAAAACCATCTCAACAGGAGATGATATTAACTTGCCTTCAAAATAAGCCCGGTTTTGAAGTTTCCAAATTGCCCAGCACAGGGCAGCCACCCCAAACACATGCAAGTTTGTATTTGATGGAAAGAACTCATCAATCCATCAAAAGTAATGAGTAAAACCAGAGGGCCTAGCAGAGGCCCCAATGGCAGTACTAATAGTACTCCAAACAAAACTAGCAGCAGGACAGTCAAGAAAATAAGTGGATTATGGATTCGTTGCTATGGAAAAATCTACAAATGGGACTCCCCCACCCCCATTCCCTTTTAACATGTTATCTTTTGTCGCAATGGCATTATGCAAGATCAACCACAACCAAATCTTGATTTTTAGGTGGAGTTTTGTTTTCCAGAGATGCCTGCAGGTTCTGTCATGCCCACAAGATGAGAGTTTGTTATATAAGGATTTGACTGAGAAAAGCCCATTCTTAGTAAACTTCCACTTTGGCACATCTCTCCCAATTCCCAGGGCAATAGTGGCCAATGCACTTCTAAGCCTATTGATTTGATGCTGCAAGTCTGGGCTGAGCCATCTTCTAAAGGAGTCATGCATCTCCTTAACAGTCTTTTCCTAATGATTACAATTATCAAAAAGTTGGGGAAGAATCACACAAAGGGGACTCTCTCCCAGCCTTGCATCATTCCATAAACTTGTTTCACTGCCACCAACCACATACATTTTTCTTCTAAGCAAGTAATAATTTCTGGCCTTCAGCAAGTCCTTGCACATAGGTGAATCACCTTGCTTAGGTTTTAAGCTGAAAATTCCAATACTGTACTTATTCTTGACCAGGCTTTGCCACATTCCCTGATGGAGTGGGTTACCCTCTAGGGTGGCCCGATCTCACGAATTGACCAAGAACACGAAGAGCACGAAGGGAAGAACGAAGAACACAAGGGGAATTTGAAGGGGTAACAAGGGGGTAACCGGTAATTAGTGCGAAGTAGAGGATTCGAAAACCGACAACTAAACCCACGGCTGCCTCCGGCAAACAATCCACTCAAACTCACCTTGATTGGAACAAATTCAACCCTACAGCTGGTCCAACACACCAATGGATCCTCGAAGGTCAGTCAAGGAAGATTGGGAGAACACGAAATGATTCCTAACAGGAAAGTATGGCTATTCCGGAGTAACCTTGATTCGATCCGAATATAAGAGTAGATGGAGTAGCCTTGATTCCTTCGTTCCTATATACACATCTAAGGAGTAGCCTCACAACAGGAACATAGGAGAGAGCAAACACTCAAATCTCAATTCATCTCTAACCCTAACTAAGGCCCTGGGGTCTTATTTATAGTCTCCTCCATGAAGGGGTAGGTAGATGGGAGTTACAGAGGAATATTCCTATTTTCTGCTCGCAGGCAGAGGTACTACCGCTGGGGCCAGAGGTAGTATCGCCAGCCTGATGGTAGCGGTAGTACCGTCCGGGCTGGAGGTAGTACTGTTGGCAGGTCTATATTTGATTTATATAGACTTTGCAGCGGTAGTACTAGGCCGGTACCGGTGAAGTACTGTTGGGAGTATAGTGAGCAGTTTGGAGAGCTGGCGGTACTAGTACCTGTACTTCTGCGGTAGTACCGCTGGCTGGATTTCCTGGAGCTGGAGGTAGTACCGTTGGCGCTAGAGGTAGCACCTCCCTGGTGCGTGATGGAGGTAGTACTGCTGGCGCCAGAGGTAGTACCTCCCTGGTGCGTGCTGGAGGTAGTACCGCTGGGCCCAGAGGTAGTACCGCCAGCTGGGACTTGGCAGCTTCTTCTTGTCCATCTTCTCGCTACTCTTGGCGATCTTCTTGGGCATCTTCTTGGTCAACCTTGGTATCTTCTTGGGGCCCTCTTGGCGGTGTGTAGCTGATCACACATAGCACATTTGCATGAGGTAGCACACCATTCACCAAGTCATCGAATGCATAGAGAGAGCGGAGTGATTTCACCTTATCTTGTATCGCCTTTGCACGTGATCTTGTCATGGGACCATTGGGTGTCGATGTAGAGCTTGGTGGAATTTTGTGTGCTGCGTCATCTCCCCCCCCTCCCCCCCGAAAAGAGTCGTCCTCGACTCGTGACTATTGTCATCACTTGACTTCCATGGAAGGGAGATAGGTCTCGCACGTTGTAGGAGTTGTGTATAAGGTACTTGGATTGCGGTAAGTCGAGCTTGTATGCGTTTTCGTTGATGCGCTTGAGGTTCTTGAAGGGGCCCTCACCTCGTGACTTGAGCTTGGAGTTGCACTCTTGGGGAAAGCGGTCTTTGCGGAGATGTAGCCAAACGAGATCACCTTCTTGGAACACCATGGGTTTCTTGTTCTTATTCATCATGGATACTCGATGCTCGGAATGCTTCTCAAGTGTAGATCTTGTGGATTCATGTATTTTCTTGATGTAGTCGATGCGCTTGTCGATATCCATGTTTACTTGTTCGCGTAGAGGCAATGGTAGGATGTTGAGGATGGTCTTGCTCATTGCGATAGTGTTGAGGAAGTTCTTTCTCATTGTGACGGTGTTGAGGAAGTTCTTGCTCTTGTCGGTCAATATGGTGGTGACGCGCATTATGCCTTGGAGGCTTTCGATGTGGGCGAGCATCTTCCACGAAGTAATGTAAACCATAGTCATTAGTGGATCTTGGAAGAGGTGGTGGATGATCGTGACGAAGGTACGAGCGTCGCTGGTGTTGTGGAAGAGGCTCATCACGACCTTGTTTATATCGAGGAGGCGGTGAAGGAGGCGAGTTGTCATCCTAACAATTTCGGCGATGAGGTTGTGGAGAAGGTGGGGGTTCATGCTCTTAGCAGTGAAGTCCTGTCGCGGATATGACCCCGGGTACCCTAAAGTTGGTGACTTCACGGATGAATAGATGACACAAGTCAACTAATATAGAGAAGAAAATCAAACAAATATAGAATAAACATGAAAAAAAGAAAGCGAAGGCCATCTTGGGCCAACACAGGCGCAACCCAGGCCGGCATACAGCTATACTGCTGACAGACATGTCCTGGCGGAATCCTGGCGACATTGTTCATCACCGACATACCCCAGCCGACATACATGTCCTGGTGGCATCCCGGTGACACTGTTCATCGCCGACAATGTTCATCCGATATACCCAGCAGACATACATGTTCTGGTGGCATCCTGGCGACACCGTTCATCATCGACACTGTTCATCCGACATACCCCAACTGACGTACATATCTTGGTGGCATCCTGACGACACTGTTCGTCACCAACACGGTTCATCCGACATACCCTAGATCGTCCTTTATTTCGATTCGCCAAAGTATCATGGCATCATGCAATTCCCCCAAATCGTCGTTTATCTCAGCTTGCCAAAGTATCATGGCATCATGCAGTTTCCCCAGATTGTCGTTTATTTCGGTTTGCCAAAATATCATGGCATCATGCAGTGTCTCTGAATCACCGTTTATTTTGGTATACCAAAGGTATCATGGTTCTTCAAATATCTCAAATCAAAGAGTATCTCGCTACGTCAAATATGATATATGATAATGCCCATGGAGACGATATGACAACTCAGCCCATACAGGCTATATGTCGATCCAGCTTATGCTGGTGGCAAATGACTTCGGTAATGCCCAAGATGGCTAAAACCTGCATACGATGTTGGTAATGCCCGAGATGGCGAGACTAACCTATTAACAAGATGCCACAGAGCCAGTTCCATGTTTTCTGCTGTTTTTAGTTTCAGAAAAGTTGTTCTGGAAATATTCTCGGAATTGGAAAATTTGAAGCCCGAAAGTCTTACAATTCCCGAAGGTTCCACAGAGTCCCGAAGGGGAGCCACAGGGGGGCACACCATAGGGAGGCGCCCCCCCCCCCCCGGGCCGCGCCTGGGGTGGTGTGGGCCCCTCGGGCGCCCACCGCCATCGCCCTTTCGCCTATATAACCCCCTCCCCCCCCGACATATCAACCCTAAAGATGTCGCACCCGGACTTCTAGAGGATATTCACAGCCCGCTAAACAGTAGATAAATGGCTTACGGGGCATACCGGCACCCGCATCTCAATATGAGCAGGCCAACACGTAAACGTGTGACAACCATTTTCTGCTATCCATCGTCTGCGTAAACCATCCCATAGAAATCCGACTACTTCCATTGACGTACTTCATAACATACACACATGGTACGTCAACGGCATTTGAACAAGTGATATCACAACAAATCTCTAAGACACAAAGAAATAGAAATAAGTTGCAAATAGCTCTCACTAGAGCAGAGATAGCAAATACAATCATCCAGAGGACACATGTCCCAACAAGTCATCATTACATCACAGCGGAAGCATCCAAAGTGTCTGAGTACAGACAAGATCCAAATAGGCCTAAGAGGCCGGAACGAAAAGACGGAGCCCATCCACGATGTCGGATCCTGCCGGGTCCGCTATCTACTCGTCAGCAGCCTCGTCATACTCCACGTAGTAGCCACCATGGGGATCCTCGGAAACGTAGTCTGCGGAAACCACAGCCCCAAAGGGGTCAGTACAGACAAGTACTGGCAAGCAAGACTCACAAGATACCAAAATGTACCCGGCAACACCAAGTACAGATGCTTTGGGTTCAACGGAAGATAGGTGATATAAAGATGCGGCAGCGGGCTGCTCTAACCAACTACAGAGACACGCTACAACATCCGGCTAAAATAAAGGGATAAGATAGCGTATCGTAACCAACTACCACTAACCGCAAACAAACCCATCCTGTATCTCGCCCCTTATCCAAAGAAGCAATCCGAGGATCACTCACACAGTTGGATTAGTGAAAGTTCAAGTTATTGTGTCAATAAGACTATTACTAGTCAACTTATTATTGATTAGGTGTAAGTTGTCTAATCCTTGTTAGCCAGCCCTATCACCAAGTCATCCATAACCGCGGACAACACGGCTTCTCGAGAAGATTTAACCCTGCAGGGATGCACCAATTTGGCCGTACACGTAAGAATATCCCGCCAGACGGGGATCAAACCCACCAAGCGAGACACTCAACACAACCCAACTCTTCTTCGCATCAAGCCCAAAGAACCCCGTGCAATTGAGCGCATGGCTAATCAAGCCCCACGAAGAAAAGGGGACCCTCATAGCACTCTAAGAACGTGTCTCCCTAAATGCCGACTACAAAAGTTACCACCCTGGCCTGGGGTTCGCACCTGCATATGCATGCGGCAAATGGAAAACCCGAACTAAATGAGGCGATTTGGACGAGATGCGAATCGAATCAAAGTTGAGGGGGGCGCCCATACACGCTTCCCACATGCGGTTAGCGCGCTCATCATGGATCTAGAGGACAAGAACCTTTTCCTAATTAAGGTCGACACTAGCAGGCCTCAAAACCATACCCGGCCTCCTGCCGGTGCCTTATCATCAAATTAGCATTACCTCAAACATTAACATGTTGTTGTTTAAACATCAAGCCCCAGAACATAATAAATATGGTAAAAGAAATAACGGACATCAGACTCGAGCATAAACAACCCTAAGCATGCTAGTAAGACACAGGCAACAAGCAACAGGGTATAGGTGTGGAGGATAGGCTATATCAGGGTTACAGGATAACATGTGATAGGATCGGAACACAAGCAACGAATCTTAAGGCTAGCAGAATAGACAACGGAAAGTATCGATATCCAGTGTGGAAAGGACACAATGGTTCATGTGAGTGAATACTTGCCTGCAAACTCAGTAGCCTGGTACTGGGCTAACTCCTCAGAAGTAGTGTTGTAACCCTCGTCTGTCTCAACGTCGTCGTCTATTCGAGAAGAAGCAAACAAACAACGCAGAGAGACAAACAACCAATAACATGGCATAATGCACAATCATGGGATGATGCATGGAAATTTAATTGATGCATCAAAGGTAAGCTAGTTGATATGGTAGCATAACTAAATGGGCCCATATGTAATTTGGATTGCATATGGAAGAGCCCATGAATTAAGGTTGAATTAAATGATCTACAACTAACCATCATGTGAAAGTTGATTAGAATGATGCATGGATGAAGAAAACAACGAGAAAACAACAATAGCTTCAATTTGAAAAGGTGTTTACCAAGTTTGGAAATTTATTTATTAAGTTATGAAATTTTGCTTCTTAATGAGTTACACAAGCATTTGTTGTTTTCACCAATTTTAATTGTTCAAAATAGATAACAAAATTCACATTTGGGAAGAACACAAAATTTTAGGTGGAATACATATTTCATTTGTTGAAAATGGATTTAAAATGAATTAATTATGAATTAAACAAGTTTAAACAAGATTTAAATGAATTTAATTCAAGTATGAATTTATTTTAATTTTTATTTGTTCAAAACATTAAATAAAATTCATTTTTGAAAAGATTATACTTTTCTGGTTTGAAAACATATTTTATTTGTTCAAAAAGAATTTAATTTGACCAAGTTATGAATTTAGCAATTTTAAATGATTTAAACAAGGTTTAAATTATTTAACCAATTTAAAGTATTCAAAACATGAAACAAAGTTTATATTTGGAAAGGTGGTTCAATTTTGCATGGAAAACATATTTCATATGTGACATTTGAATTAATTTTGAATTAGTTATGAATTTGACCAAATTTGATATGAGTTGTTTGAATTTGAATTTTGAAAACATTTGAAATGTTCAAAACAGTAAACAAATGATTTAAACATGTAGAGAATTAAATTTGGTACAGAAAGCATATTTTATTTATTTTATTTGGATTTGAAATACAAAAGTTATTTGAATTTTAAATGCAGGGGCTATTATGCAATTTTAAAAACATTCAGATTTGGTCCAGGGGCTTGGATGCAAAAGAAACTTACGGAAAGGCCCCTGGAAACCCTTTTCTACTCAGCAAAACAACCCCTGGGCCACTGGCCTGTGGGCCAGCGCCCAGCTGGCGCTGCGGCTGGGATCTGGCGTGGCACCCACTGCCTATGGCAGGTGGGCCCTGCCTGCCCGCGTGGCAAAGGAGCAAAATGTGGTTTTATTCCTGTGCGCAGGGGGGATCGAACCCGCGCCGCGGGCGTGCGCGCCGTTGGATCAAGCCATTGCGTTGCGGATGCGTTTGGTGACAGAGGGGATGCGCGCGGGGGTATGAGGTTCAGTGTCGTCGTTTTAACTGAAACTGAAGAAAGTTTCAGTCTTTCTGAAACTTGTGTGACAGTGACGGCGCGGCGGACACCGGCGACGAGCTGCGCGCCGTGCTGCTGCTGTGCGTGCTTGTGTGCGTGTGCTGCGTGTGCTCGCGGGTTAGAGGGTGCAGAGGGGAAAGGGAGAGAGAGAGGAGGTGATGTGCTCACCGGGGAGAGGCAGAAGGAGCAGGGCTCGGTGGTGGTGGCCGGCGACAGAGAGGTGGACGACGGCGACGATCCCGGCCCTCTCAGCCCCTTCCCTGGAAACGTGGAGGGAGAGGAAGGTACGGGGGTTCGTTTCCCGCAGCTAACCAGCTCGGAGGGACCCCATGGCGCCGATGATCACCGGAGATGGTTGCGGTGGTGTGCGGTTCAGAGGTGGGAGAAGCAGAGCAGCGAGGAAGAGGAGGAGGAGGAGAAAGATGGCGGCGGCGGCAGAGATGGAGGAGGGAGAGAGCTAGGGCAGGAGGAGGAGCCCTCGGGGTGGCTATAAGGAGGAGGAGGAGGCGCGCGCAGCCGTTCCCTCCTCGTTCTGTCGACGTGGGCAGCGTCGATGCGCGGCCGTACAGAGGTAAGGGATGAAGGGGTAGGTGGGCTGGGCCTGGGGGGAAAAGGTGTGGTGGGCTCAGCCCACTGGCCTGCCCTCTCCCCTCTCTGTTTTTATTTTTTTGTTTTTCTGTTTTCTGATTCTGTTTTTTTTTGCAGAAAAAGAAAAGGGAAGAAAAGAATAGCTTTTGGGGGTTGGAAAAAATTTGAAATAATTTTTTATGGGTTGTTATTTACAAAAGCCCAACTGTGCCATTTTTTCCAAAAATTTTGAATTTAATTGCTGTTTGGAAATTCAAATGAATTTGAGGAATTTTTTGGTATTAATTGAATTATTGAAAAGAAGCAATTTAAATAGTTTGAACTTTCAATTTTATTGGAAACAATTTGATGTTTTTATTTGAATATTTCATTTGAAAATTGTAACAGAACAAGTATGAAACAAAAATTTGAAATTTGTCTGAAATTCAAATAGAAAAACAAGGGAAAACAAATGGAAAACAAATGCAAAGCTTATGATGACATGATGCAAAACATAAATTAACAAGAATCAAACATTCTAAAGGTTGTTTTTCATACTTGGGATGTTACAAAACGCCTCCCCTTGAAGGAATCGCGCCCCGAGATTCCTACTGAGAAGAGAAAAGGTCCGGATGCTTCTTGCGAAGATCCTCTTCGGTCTCCCACGTTGCCTCTTTATCGGAATGATGAGACCACTGCACTTTCAAGAACTTGGTGCTCTTGTTGCGAGTTTTACGCTCGGTCTCATCGAGAATTCGAATAGGATGCTCTTCATAAGAGAGGTCCTCTTGCAGATCAATGGAATCATGATCAACTGCGCGACCTGGATCTTTGAAGCACCTCTTGAGCTGTGACACGTGAAACACATCGTGCACCTTGGATTGCTTTTCTGGAAGTTCAAGACGATAGGCATTTTCTGCACGCCTTGAGAGAATGTTGAAAGGACCAATATATCTTGGTGCAAGCTTTCCTTTGACACCAAAACGATGAGTGCCTCTGAGGGGAGTTACACGGAGGTATGCTTTGTCTCCAGGTGCATAGACCATATCCCTGTGTTTGCTGTCATAGTAGCTTTTCTGACGAGACTGAGCAATCTTGAGATTGTCACGGATGATGCGAACTTTCTCCTCGGCTTCCTTGACAATGTCAGGGCCTAAGAGTGAACGTTCACCAGCTCCAGACCAATTGATTGGACTCCTACATCTGCGGCCATAGAGAGCCTCAAATGGTGCCATGCCTAGGCTTGCCTGGAAGCTGTTGTTGTAGGAGAATTCAGCATATGGAAGACATTCCTCCCATTTCATGCCAAAGGAGATACCACATGCTCTGAGCATATCCTCGAGAATCTGATTGACTCTTTCGACTTGCCCTTGAGACTGAGGGTGATAGGCTGTGCTGAACAGAAGTTTGGTGCCCAATGCTTCTTGAAAGCTTTTCCAGAAATGAGAAGTGAAGATGCTTCCACGGTCGGAGCTTATTTCCAATGGAACATCATGAAGAGGAACAATCTTTGTTGTGTAGAGCTCTGCTAACTGGCTAGCTGAGATTGTCTCTTTGACAGGAAAGAAGTGAGATACTTTAGTGAGTCGATCAATGACAACGAAGATTGCATCGTTGCCCCTCTTGGACTTTGGAAAACCAGTGAAGAAGTCCATTTCAATCATGTCTCACTTCCACTCAGGGATTTTTAGAGGTTGGAGAAGACCGGCTGTTTTCTGATGGACTGCCTTAACACGTTGACAAACGTCGCATTCAGAAACGTATTGAGCAATTTCACGTTTCATGCCAGGCCACCAATACAGTGTCTTGAGATCCTGGTACATCTTTGTACTTCCAGGGTGTATGGAGAGAGGAGTTTCATGAGCCTCCTTGAGAATGACATCTTTGAGACTTTGAACTTGAGGAACTGCAATGCGTCCTTCGAAGAACACAGTTCCCTTATCATCAATTGAGAATGACTTAAATTTCTCCTTGCCTTCTTTGATGTGTTCTACAATCTTCTTGATTTCAGCATCACGAAGTTGTTCAGAACGAATCGTGTCCTCGAGAGTTGGACTGGCTGTCAAGTTTGCAAGATAGCCTTGAGGAACAAGACCAAGGTTGAGCTTCTGGAATTCTTCATGAAGAGGAGGTTGGCTTTCCATGATCATGAGATTATTGCAATACGACTTGCGACTGAGAGCATCGGCCATAACATTAGCCTTGCCTGGAGTGTAAGAAATGGTAAGATCAAAGTCTTTGATCTTTTCAATCCATCTCCTTTGCCTGAGGTTTAGATCTGGTTGAGTGAAAATGTACTTCAGACTCTTATGATCGGAAAAGATTTCAGTGCGATTACCCAACAAGTATTGTCTCCATTTCTTGAGGGCAAACACAAGTGCTGCAAGTTCAAGGTCATGAGTGGGATAATTGAGCTCATGTGTGTTCAACTGACGTGAAGCATAAGCCACAACTTGACGTTCTTGCATAAGAACTGCACCTAGACCTTGGAGAGAAGCATCACAGAATATTTGGAAAGGTTTGGAAGGATCTGGGCCAACCAGAACTGGTGTAGAAGTGAGTTTAGTCTTCAGGAGATTGAAACTCTCATCACATTGTGGAGACCAAACGAACTTCTTGTCCTTCTTTGTGAGGTCAGTGAGAGGTTTGGCAATCTTGGAAAAGTTTTGGACGAAACGACGGCAATAGCTAGCCAAGCCAAGAAAACTTCTTACTTGCTTCACCGTCTTTGGAGGTTTCCAATCAACAATTGCCTTAACCTTTTCTGGATCAATGGCTATGCCCTTGGCTGAGATGACATGACCAAGGTAAGCAACTTCTGCAATCCAGAACTCACATTTGGAGAATTTGGCATAGAGACGATGCTCGCGAAGCTTCAAGAGAGTGAGACGAAGATGTTCTTCATGCTCTTCCTCGGATTTTGAGTAGACAAGAATGTCATCAAGATATACCACAACGAACTTGTCGAGGTATTTATGGAAGACAGAATTCATGAGTCGAGAGAATGTCGCCGGTGCATTGGTGAGACCAAAGGACATGACGGTGAATTCATATAGACCGTAGCGAGTGGTGAAGGCTGTCTTTGGAATATCCTCTTTTCTGATCTTTATTTGATGGTAACCCATTCTCAAGTCCAACTTGGAGAATATTGCGGCTCCAGCAAGTTGATCAAAAAGATCATCGATACGAGGAATTGGATACTTGTTTTTGATGGTTTTCTCGTTAAGAGGACGATAGTCAACAACGAGTCTCTTTGTGTGATCCTTCTTCGCAACGAACAGAGTCGGGCAACCCCAAGCCGAGGAACTAGGTTGAATGTAACCTTTTTCCATGTACATATCAATTTGTTCCTTTAACAACTTCAGCTCGGGAGTTCCTATCTTGTAAGGATGCTTAGAGATTGGAGCAGTACCTGGTTCAAGTTCGATCACGAACTCAACAGCTCTGTCCGGAGGCATCCCTGGCAACTCTTCTGGAAAGACGTCAGGGAATTCGCAAACC
The DNA here is from genome assembly GCA_028641055.1 of Alopecurus myosuroides. Lineage (NCBI taxonomy): Eukaryota > Viridiplantae > Streptophyta > Magnoliopsida > Poales > Poaceae > Alopecurus > Alopecurus myosuroides. Next base: position 40,522 of record JAPCYS010004091.1, read on the forward strand.
ACCGAAACATTTTCAAGTGAAGGTAGAGGTTTTGCATCGAGGGTGCACAGCTGAAAGGAACTTGATTCATTTGGAGAATAGATTATCTGGCCAGAAGGGTGGAACATAGTTATTTACTTTTGAGCACAGTCAATCCTTGCTTTATTAGCTTTCAGCCAATCCATACCAAGAATGACATCAATGTCAGAACTTCCCAGCAACATGAGAGAAGCAAGGAAAATGTGGCTTCCAATTAGGATTTGATTATCCTTACTTATTTTGGAAGTCAACATTTGAGATCCCGGGGAGTGAACAGTGATCTGATTGCTTAGTGGAACCACAATTAGGTTGTTTGTTGTGGCAAAGGTTTTTGACACAAAAGAATGCGATGCTCCGGTATCAAACAACACTTTAGCTGGAAAAGAGTTTATGGGTAATATACCGAGAACGACGTCGGGAGCTTCCTCAGCTTTGTCGATCTTGACATGATTCACCCTTGCGGTCCTCCCGACAGGCCTGTTGTTGGAGTTGAAGGCCTTAGGCGGGGGAGCGCGCACCATTGCCTGGTTTGTGTTAGGACGAGGTGGTGGTGGCGGTAGCTGCCTCTGCGTGCACTTGTCGGCGTAGTGCCCCGTCTGCTTGCACTTGTAGCAAGTGACGACACGAGGAGGCCCTGGCCTTGGCTGCCCCATCGAAGCCCTTTGATCATGCATCTGAGCAGGGTTGGGTGGGAGGGGAGCGAAGCCTGGAGAAGTTTGGGCGTATGGAGCCCGAGTGACAGCACCATTTGGTACCCAGATGCGGCGCTTCTGCGGAGGGGTGGTCATGTTGGAGGAGGAACCACCCTCACGCGAGTGCTTGCGAGACTCCTCGAACGCCTTGCGCCCATTTTCTTCATTGAGCGCGGTGTTAACGAGATCCTCGAAGCTGTTGGCCTTGATATTGGTGAGGGCATACTTGAGTTCCGGGTTAAAACCTCTGCAGAACCTTGCCATCTTCTTAGCCTCAGTGGACACCTCATCACCAGCGTAACGAGCGAGGCGGTTGAACTCACTCTAATAGCCGATGACGTCCAACTTGCCCTGCTTGAGTGAGCAAAACTCTTCACGCATCCTTTCCATGAGACCATCTGGAATGTGGTGCTTCAGAAAGGCTTCCTTAAAACAATTCCACGGTACTGGTATCCCAGTTCTCATGGCCTGGAAGTTCTCCCACCAAGTGGCTGCCTGACCCTTCAGCAGATAGGAGGCATACTTGACCTTATCTTCTTCAGCTACGTGAGCAATCTCCAGAGCCTTAGCTATCTCACGGATCCAGTCATCAGCGTCCAGAGGCTCGCGTGTGGCCACGAAAGCTCTTGGGCCCAGACTGAGAAACTCTTTGATGCTGACCCGTGGAGCTGTCTGGTTGTTGTGATGATTAGTCTGGAACTGGGCCATCTGCGCCATGACTTGGGTCATCTGAGTCAACAGCTCCGCGATTGGCGGTGGCTCAGGCGCGTTGTTCCTTGTTGGCGGCATCCTGAATGGAAATGCATTTTAGCACAACAATAGAAAAGGATAGACTTGGCAACCGAAAGAGAGATTATTCCGACGCATGAATAGATAACCAACAGGTACATCATCACATGTTCAAATACATCAGAATATCCAACACACCATAAATGGTTCGAATGCCAAAGGTGTAACATCCCAAGTATGAAAAATAGCCATTAGAATGTTTGCTCTCTGTTATTTTATGTTTTGCATCATGGCATCATGTTCATTACATTTGTTTTGCTTGTTTTCCATTTGTTTTCCTCTGTTTTCTATTTGAATTGCAAACCAAATTTTAAACCTTTTTTTCATACTTGTGATGTTACAATTTCCAAAATGATATTTCAAATCAAAACCATCAATTGTTTCCATTAAAGTTGTGATTTCAAAACTGTAGATTTGTTTCTAATCAATAATTCATCTAATACCAAAAACATTTGAAATTCCAAACCAACATCCAAAATAATTGTTCATACTTGTTATGTTACATTTTCCAAATAAAAGATTCAACTAAAACATCCAATTGTTTCCATTAAGAATGAAAAGCTCAAACTATTGAATTGTTCTTTTAATAATTCACTTGATCCAAATTCAAATGTTATTTCAAATTCAATTGCAAACAGCAACCCAATTTGGAATTATGAAAATTACAAAGCAATTCTAATCATTTGTTTCCACTTAAACTATAAGGTTCACCCTATTTGAATTTTGTTTTCAATATTCACTTAATAATCAAATTAATTCAAATCTCAATCAAATTACAAACAGTATTTATTTTTGAACTTTTTGTAAAACAAAACTTGGCAAGTGGTTGATGTTATCTTAAATAGCTATAACAAATTTTTTTCCGAAAATATTCTACCCCAAAACTATCTCCTTTTTCTTCCTATTACAAATCTGCAAAAAAAAAATAAAGAAAGAAAAAATAATAAAAAGCACACCAGAGAGAGAGAGGAGCAGGCCCAGCCCAACTCCCCTTAGCCCATACCCCTTCAAACCCCACCCTTCTTCAACCTCTGTACGGACTCCATCGTGCATGTACACGTATACAGAGAAGGAGAGCAACGGCAGGGAGCTCGTTCCCCTCCCCTATAACCCTAACCGAACCCCTTCCCCTAACCCTAACCCTAGTTCTCTCCCCCTCCTCTATCTTCCCGCCTCCTTTCCCTCTCCTTCCCACCTCCATCTTCTCTCTGCACATTTTTTCTCTGTACTGAACCCTCACCACCGAACACCTTCCCCTCCGGTGATCGCCGCCGGGAAGCCCTCCTCCGACCGGGCAAACAGCGGGAATGGAAACGCCCGGTCCCCCTCTTCCTCCTCCACCCCGCGACGAGGGCCGGGAGGGCTCAGGTCGCCGCCGCCGTCCACGGTTCGCCACTGTCGCCTCCCTGCACGCCCTGCTCGCCTTCTGCCGAGGTGAGCGCACCTCCACCCGCTTCCCCTCTCGCTCCCCTCCCCTCCCCCCGCACGCCACGAGCACACCACGCCCCACAGCACGGCCACCGCGCACGGCGCCCTCACGTCGAGGCGCAGCAGCACCCGCCGGCGGCCGTTATCTTCCCTCCGTCGAGTTGCAGCGAACTGCAAGTTCAGTTAAATCCCGCACCACCTGCACCTTATCCTTTCCCGTAGCCATTACCTGTCACGAAACGGAACACACCCCACTGGCAGTGCACGCTGCGCGCGCCCAAGCGCTCGCGGGATCGAATCCCCAGCCCCACCTTTTCTCTGTTCCTTTTTTCGAATTAAATTCAGTAGACGAATCTGCACCTTAACCTCCCCCCGCTGCCTTACTGTCACCAACCGAACAGCACACCCCAGTGGTTCTGTCCCTTGCGCTCACAGCAGGAGATTGTGGGTTCGAGTCGGGGG
>JAPCYS010001361.1:0-43869 GCA_028641055.1 Alopecurus myosuroides
ATAACAAGATAACAACAGATAACAATGATAGATGCAAAGGAAAAGGAATAAAACAAGTTTGGGAAATATTTGTTAAGTTTGGAAAGTTTGGTTACTTAAACATGTCACACAAACAATTATTGTTTTCATCAAGTTAAAGTGTGCAAAACAAATAACAAAGTTTATATTTGAAAAGAACATCAAATTTTAGTTGGATTACATGTTTCACATTTTGAAATTGGACTTTGGATTATTTAATTATGAATTAAACAATATTAAACAATTTTTAATTGCATTAAACAAGATTTAAATGGTTTAGGCAATTTTAATTATTCAAAACAGAAAACAAAAATTATATTTGAATAGGTTATTCAAAATGGTATGGAAACATATTTTATTTGCATTTGTTGGATTAATAAATAATTAGTTATTGAATTTAAGAAATTGCATTTGAATTATTCAAATTTGAAATTTAATTGCATTTGAAATTGTCAAAACAGTAAACAAAAGGATTATTTGGATAGATGATTAAATTTGGAGCAACAACCATATTTAGATTTTTTGATTTGGAGGCATAATTAAAAAGTTATTAACAGATTAAGATGGAGGACCAAATTGTTATTTTTAGGGACTTAGTGTTAAAAGGAATTGTGCAGGAAAACGATTGTTACCGAGGTGCAGGCCAGCCCGTGCCACTGACCTGCGGGCCAAGCCCAGCGTGGCAGCCACGCGGGCGTGTGCGTGGTGAGGTGGCCACCGGTGTCACTGAACGGTGGGCCCCCGAAGTCAGCGTGGTAAAAGAATGGAAAAAGCGGAGGCTTTTGCCTCTGCGGGGATTCGACCCCGTGATCGTTGGCTTGCGCGGATGGAACAGGACCAGTGGGATACTCGTGGGTTTGTGATGGGATACCGGTGCGTTGGAAAATATGGTAGTACTACGACAGTTAACTGAATCTTGATTTGAACCTGACGGACAGAGGCACCGATCGCTTGACTGACGAACACGGAGGCCACGTTGATCGCCGGCCGGCGCCGCTGCCGCTGTGCACTGGAGTGTGCGAGTGCGCTGGTGCCTCGTGCGGTTGTGTGGAGGCGGGCAGGTGTGCGTGCAGGGCGAGAGGGAAGGATCGAGGGGAGGTGCAGGCTCACCTCACGGACAGCGACCGTGGCGAAGCAGAGGACGAACGGCGGCGAAAGGCGGATGGCGGCGGCGCTCCGAGCCGTCCCCGTCCGCGTGGTGAAGCCGGTGAGGAAGAAAACGACGCGGCGAATCCATTCCCGCGTTCGGCAGCCCACGTTCTCCATCCTATCCCCGCCGCTGTGGTGGTTCCTCCTCCGGTCAATGGCAGCTCGGTGGTGGTTACAGAGAACAGAGAGAGGCTCGGTTGGGGAAGAGGAAGAGAAGCTGGCGGCGATGGAGGGTGGTGCTAGGGTTAGAGGATCGGGGCTCGAGGGAGTAGGTTAGATATAGGGGGGAGATGCTTGTACGGCTGAGCATCCAGAGAGGGGGGGAGCGATCGACGGTGGTGTGCCTGTTCGTACACAGTGACATCACCTCGAGGTGGAAGACAGCGACAGGAGTGGAGGGGTACTGGGCCAACTCGGGGTTAGATGGGCTGGGTTGTGGGAGAAAGAAAAAGGAAGGGTGGGCTGGCTGGTTAGTTAGCTGCTGCCCACTGCTTTGCATTTTTATTCTTTTTGTTTCTTTTATTTTTTTTTTGCTGAAACCAAAAGGAAGAAAAAGGAGCTATTTTAGGTTAGTAAAATTGTAGGAAAAATAGGTTAAGCTAATTTGATTAAAAGAAAACACTGCCAAGTTTTTGTTTTACAGAAAGTTTGAAAATAAAATGTTGTTTGGTATTTAAACCAATTTTGAATGATTTTAGTATTAGGAAAACAAAGTAATGTTTAGTAGGGTTACCCCTAAGGTTTAATTTGATTGAAATTTAGTTGCTTGGCTTGATAAGTTTATGAATTCAAAAGTGGTTATGTTTGAGGCATTTTGATTAGAAGATGAAGGTGATTTAATTAATTGATTGCAAATAGTTGTTTGATTTAAACCCAACAAGTTAAGGAGTGATCAACATGGAATAAAATGGAACAATTTGGTTGTTTTCACTTGTTATTTTTATTCCAAAAGTTGTAACAGAACAAGTATGAAAACATTGTTTGAGTAAGATTTGAATTTGAGTTGTGAAAACAGTGGAAAACAAATGCAACAATTAAGAAACAAATGCAAACAACAAGGAAACAATATGATGACATGATGCAATACTTAAATAAACAAGAAATCAATCATTCTAAGGGGAGTTTTCATACTTGGGATGTTACAGCTACCCTCACTGTACCCACGTCTCAGCACATATAATCATGTTCCTAGTAAGTTGAACCGCACGCCTGTACGGCTGCGGGATTCGCGGGATCTCCCACAACGGCTCCATTGACTTTGTGCCCGAGTAGGATAGCTTCACATCTACTCGGACCACCTGAGTTCTACTCAGTCGATCCAGAACCTCACTTGTATCTTCTCTTGGCCTTCAGTACAGGTTACCGAGTAGCGTCTACCGGATACCAGATACCAGGGTAGCCGCCTACCCGGCAAACCGTACACTTGAATACTGATTTACCACCAGTCTTTCCCCTACTCGGGGGTAGCCCCCCGACATTAGTCCCCGAAGCTGGTAAAGTCCGGCGAACTTGTTCGTTGGGCCCTGCCCGCTTAAAATAAACCGTCTCTGTGAAGAAGTGTGGCCGAGTTACTCCTCAACTCAGACATCCATAATCTTTACTCGAACTTCTCTGATTACGGTCTTTGGAATTTTGTTCTCGGCACCGAGTAGACCGCAGGATGATGACTTCCACCGAGAACCCATACTTAGCGAAATTTTCAACACGATCCCGTTCGGTCCGGAGCGGCTCTATCTTTTCGTGTCCAGGGCGCACACGTGTCACGCAATCGCACCCCCGACGCCTCGGTTCTGCGGTTACTTCGTGGCACGCGCCCATCACTTCGACTGGGGCCCACGGCCCGTTGTGTCACCTCGAGCGTGTACTCGAGAGCCCACGACGCACGTCGTGGGATTAACTGCGCCCGTTACGCGCGCATTTCGCGTTGTGTGCGTTTCTAACGGGCAGTTAATCCCCACTTCGCACGATCTCAGCCACGATCGATCCCAATTAGTAACCGCAGCCACAGTGAAATAAATACCCCCGCGCCGCCCTCTATGTCTCTTTTCTCGCACTTTCCTCAATCCACGCTCCCTCTTCGCCTTCGCCTTCACTGCAGCAATCAGCGCCGCCGCGAGCTCGCAGCGCGCCGCCGTTCTGAGAGAAGAGGGATAGAGAGAACCTTTTCGCGCGCCTCCACCTTCGCCATCGCCCTTATCCTCAACGCGTCCACCTCTCCGCTGAAAGCACCGCAATGGAGATCGATAACCTCGCCGGAGACCAGCACGAGGAGGAGGCGGCGCCAGCGCGCGCCGGCTGGGAAGGCTCTGATGTCACGGCGGCGGATTGCCAGTGGCTGGTCAATACATGCCGGTTCCCTCCCGGCGTCATCTGCCGTCCACTCGGAAGTGAGCTTGTGCCTGCTCCCGAATCCGGTGAGTATGTTGTCTTTCTAAGCCACTTCAAACGGGGCTTCGGATTTCCCATTTCCAAATTCCTCCAGGATTTCTTGCGCCCTTTTGGCCTTCAACCTCACCACCTGCCCCCAATGCGATTGCTATGCTTTCCACCCATGTCGCAGTCTGCGAGGCCTTCTTGGGTGTTTATCCCACTATCCATACCTTGGCCAAGTACTTTTTTCTCCGCCAGCAGAGTGTCTCCAATCCCTCCAATCCTATAGCCCCACGGGTGATGACCCAGACGGGCAGCGCCATGATGCTACAGCGCTCCACCGGGTACCATCTGCGGGTACTCGGACTAGAGACCTGCCGCAAGTGGCAAAGGGGTTTTCTCTACGTGAAGAATGCCCCTGCCGCAGAAGGAGAGGAAGTTGTGGACAGGATCAAGCTCCCCGAGTTCCAGAATGTTCGTCCCACGGGGCAGAATTGGGGGTACAACCCCAAGAAGACGGTGAACGACGTCATCCAGGTTGACAAACGCCTACAGCAGCTGGTGGAGGAAGGACTCCTCCAAGACGACCCGGTGGCCTGCCGGGTGGAGCGCCGGGTACTTCCGCTCCAGCACCGGGTACACAAGATGTGTTACATGGGTGGCCCTCGTGACTGCACCCGGACGACCACCTTCGAGCTCACCAGAGAGGAAGTGGCGATCTGGGCCAAGTCCATTCTCCGGACGACCCTCAGTGACAACTGGTTCTACGGCTTCGTGCCGTATAGCCGCACTAAGCGCATCCCCCGGGTAAGTTCTTCTCTCTGCAGCCTCGCTGATCTCAATTCCCTACTTCCTAGTTGTAACCAGAGTAGAAACTACCTTGGCCATCTTTCCTTGGGCTTATCCCAACATGCTTAATGTTTGCACTTGATACCGGATAGATCTCCTCTGTAAGAACTTAGCTTATTATGCTTTATGGGTGCATGCTATTCAGAGTAGAGCTTTCATCTATGCTCCTGCTTAGGACTTAGCCTAAAATGCTTTCTGCTTGATTGTCGTACCGACTAGGACCTCTCTGTTAGCACTTAGCTTAATGTGCTTTTTGTTTGCACGATGTACCGGGTAGAACCTTTACTCGTTTACCTTTTCCGGTCCTTAGCATTTTGTGTCTTATGTTTGCACGCTAGACCGAGTAGAATTCTTTACCCTGTTGGGACTCAACTTAGTGTGCTTTATGTTTGCACTTTCAGCACATCAATCGCCAGAAATAAGAAGACAACACCGTCTTCGAGAGGAACTGGAAGCCAGACCGTACTGAGGATGACGCGACAGCGTACGACATCCAGGATACGCTCTATATCCCCCGTGCCGGTCAGGATGGTAAGTCCCGAGACTACGCCTCTATTCGGGACTGGTCAGATGACGGAGAAGGTGACCGAGTTCACCTGCTTGCTTGCTTGCAGCGCACACTAACTTTCTCTTTTCTCATTTTTAATCTTTGCTTCTTTCAATCTCAGAGGATCCGGAACTAGAAGAGGGGGAGGAACCACTAGACGTGGTGCCTGTTTCCATGGTCGCCCCCACCGAGACCAGGAAGAGGACGGGTAGCGGGGCACTGGAGCCCCCTGCCAAGAAGCCAAGGAAGAAAGCAGGTGTTAAGAAAACCAATTTGCGCAAGAAGCGCCCCACTGTTGACGGGTAAGTGCTTCTGAGTTGCCCTTAGTCCTTCACTGTTTTCTTCCTGCCTTCCTTCTCTGCATATTTTCTGATTTTCTTCCTTCTCTGCTTATCTTATTCCAGTGAAGCCCTCGATGCTGAGGCCACCAACGAACCAGCTCCCTAGAGGAGGAGAAGCCCGCCCCGAGACATCGTGGAGCTTTCCGACGACGAAGGGGACAGAGTACCAGAGGGCAGGACGCAGGCGTCCTCCTTTCCCTGAGAAGAGCAAGATCTTGGCGCCGAGAACACCGGCGCCGAGATGGAGACCGAGCACACCCTCGAGCAGTCGTAGCCCAATGCCCAGCACGCTGCTCAGGACTCCAACACCGAGAGACCACCAACGCCACCAGCCGCCTCCGCTGAGGAGATCGTGGACCACGCCGCCAAGGAGCGGCAAGACAACGCTGCCATGGAGCAGGCATATCCTGCTACGGAGCAGAAACAAGGCGACACCGCCATGGATCGGCCAGATCCTGCTGTCGTGCAGCGGGAAGAAAACCCTGCCGAGGATCGGGCAAGGACCCCACCTGCAGAGGACCGGGTTGTGGAGCAGCCACAACCTCAAGAGCAAGCACAGCCAGACGCTGCGCCGGTTAGCCAGCCGCAAGCTGTCGTGGGATAATCACGGCAGACGTTACCGGGGGTAACTGATCTTGGGGCAAGACGACACAGGCGTTTGGGAGAGGGTTTAGCTCAGAGGAAAACATGACGCAACTCGATCTGGTAGCCGGCAATCAAATTCGCCGAGTCTCCGATCTTGATATAATAACTCAACTCTGGGGTTACACTGGATGCTCGATATCAAGCGATATTGCTATGGTTCTTAGATCTCAATCAACTACTCCTAGGGGTCGGTTTATAAAGCACCCGTACCCCCTGGCTTACCCTCCAAGGCGCACCCTGGATCCTACCCGGACACGGCGCACAAACCCTAACTTTCCTTCATCGTAACCCGCAATCCGGGTTACTGGGCCTACAAACTTGGGCCTTCCGAAAGTTTCTTTATCCTTAGCCGGATCCTGCACAGCGTCCTTTGGGCCGGGTTATTCCTTGGAGTTGGCCTACCGGGTTATTATCCCTCCATCAGTAGTCCCCAGAATAGCTTGGGCTTCACGGATACTTCCTTGAAGCGCTCGCTATTCCCTGCAAAGATATCAAACACACAAGCATATGGAGGCCGGGTTAAGATGCTTTGATAGACAGCTAGGCCTTACTCCATGGTGGCCATATAGTAACCCGGCTTTTCCCCCAAATACTTTGGTTTGACTTTCCAGGTCTAAACCCTAATAAAAATGTCAAGATTCCATACTCGATAACTGACCCTGATATCACGGGGTGGATCTCCTTCTTTTTTTGTGCAGATACTTTGCTCAATACTTGGTGCATATCTCGCAGAATCCGCGTAGATAGCCATTACCCCACAATTTCCGGCTTCCGGCCGTTGGGACAGACTCACCCTCACCTTATAAATAGTGCTCCGAGGGTAACCTAAAACCCATCGCTCCACTTCAGTTTCCCCTTTCCTTCCTTGCTCCTTACGCCCTTGTAACACCACCGCAAGAAGTTCGTGCTCGCCATCGAAGCAAAGCCGCCGCCGGCCACGCTCGCTCTCGAGCCATCTCGCGCCGCCGTCAAGCTTCACCGCCGCGCCCTCGTTCCACTCGCCAAGAGTCGCGAAGGGGCACTCGAACCACGCCGTCCACCGCCGTCGCGCTAGACTCCAATATCTCCAGTAAGTCCCTTGCACTCGTTTAATTTAGCCCCGCAGTTTTTCGATGCATCCAGGATTGGATCTAGGTCAACCTGTGAGTCGTTCTTCCGGTTGCATCGAATTAGATCGATTTGATGCTCGCTAACTCCTGTAACCACCTGCTTGATGACTACAACTCATCCTCCTACCATTACTAATCACCAAATCCCCCGTAGAATCCTGCGCAAGTTTTCCCATCTAGATCCATTCCTCCTCGATTTTTCGCTCATTGCATTAACACCCGGAAAATCCTTCTTTTCCAGCTATTTTGCTTGCAGTAGATACATGGGCAACCATCCATCTTCCCCAAATGCTTTTCCGTACGTAAGTGACCAATAATCTCCACAGTTATACTTAACACCCGGATACCCTGTAACCTCCACCTCATAGCGTGATACCCGGATAGTTCTTAGTTTTCATACTTTCTTGATACCTCATACTCGGATAATCCAACACTTCCGGGTCTTATTTCCTACACCTCTTTTTCTTGTGTTTTGCAGGTTGACCCCATGGCTCCCAAACGGCAAGGAAAACAGCCGACTCAGGCAAAGACTACCCAGACCATATCCGCCAACTGGGGGCGTTCCACAGCTACAAAGGCCAAGCTGGGCGAGCTAGCCGAATTAGGAATTCTCCCTTCCCAGAAGGACATTCATTGGAGAGCACCGGGCAACGAGACCCGGCCCACACCCGCCGATAACGAGGTAATCTGCTTTGTAGAGCACGTGACCCGGGGATTCCGTCCTCCGGGTCACCCTTTCTTTAGGGAGGTCCTAAGCCATTATGGCCTCCGGGTATTCGACATAGGGCCTAACTCTATGTTGAACATTACCCATTTCATCGTTCTATCCGAGTCGTACTTGTGCATACCGCCAAGTTTGACTCTCTTCGTCGAACTATTCCAGTGTAAGTCGTGCCGCGAAAGTGGTGACGGAGCACTTCTTACCTGCGGCGGGGTATCCATCCAACACCGCAAGAATTCACCGATGCCAACCCTCAATTTAAACTCCCACGTCAAACACTGGCAGCTGTCTTTCTTTTATTGCCACGATACCTCCCCAGACAGCGAAAAGAAACCGCCGGGCTACTCGGAGAGCCTCCTCGAGCCTTCCGAGTCTTTCAGTGCCTTTGCACCTGACTCAGACAGGGAGGCGATCCTTCCCTCATTAGCTAAAATAGCCATCCTCTCAGCCCAAGGCCTCCTTGGGCTCAATTTAGTGAAAACATGGGTTGATTTTCGAATTCAACCCAACTCCATCCGCACCAAATTAATGTGCGAGTACTCGAGGCATACCACGGATGCACTCCGATACTCCACCAAGAGCTTTGCGACCGGCGACACCAACAAGACCATCAAGGGCTTCTTGACAGAGAAGCTAGAGGTGATAAAGGGCATCGCCGGGTTACCCCCATTTACTCGGGAAAACCCGGCTCCAGCGGTAATATCCGATATTCATAACTTATTTCCACATTTTGACTTGATACAACTTCTAACCCTTAGTCTCATCCTTTTGTCTCAGGCTGATGACCCCTTCTGGAGAGTTGAACCCTCCCCCCCTTCCAGAGACCCGGAAGAAGAGGACGAGCCGGCCGATGATAGTGAAGGTACCTGCCCGGAACTTGTATTATTTTTACTTGCATCATTTTCCTCCCATTTAACTTTTTCCCACGGACACACACTCGGTTCGCAGGGCTGGAGGACGAAGGTGAGACCAACGAGGATGACCCGGAGGCTACCGAATCTGATCAAGAGGCAACAGTTGGAGCCAAGAGGAAGACCAGAGGGGCAGTGTCCAAGGTTCCTTTCTCCTCGTTATCCTCTGAACCTTACTCCTTTGACGCCATGCGACGACTTAACCATCAATTATCAAACTCGTCGTGCATGAAGGATTCTCTCCCAGCCAAACGCAGAGTAACTCGGAGCTCCTCGGGTGAAGACCCCCTTAACCCGGGCATCTCTACCTCCTCCGTCCATCGTGCCAGCGCTCCTCCGTCTCGTCCTTCCGACTCTCCTCGACGCCACCCTTCTCCTAACCATCCACGTGCCGGGCAATTCCGGGTTCCGTTAGTGGTCCCTGTGACGACTTCATCTGCTTCCAGCGGCGAGCTCCCGCCGGACTACACCGTGAATGCCGGGTAAGTTTTTGCTATATGACTTCCTTTGATGCCTGACAATTTTCAATCACCACTGCTAACTGCCTCCTCTCATCCTTCTTCTAGCACTCACATCACCGTCAGTGATCCGGAGAATATAGAGACGGATAACCATCGGGCAGAGGAGCCGACTGAGAACGTAGATGCCGCGACTGGCGGTGATACTGAGAATAACTAGGAACAAGGCCCCCTGAACGATCCACTTCACCGAGCTGCCGGGTCTCCTTCCTCGTCGGAACCAGTGGACGAGGAGATCGAGGTTCTGGATACAAGGATGGGTTCTCCCAACCCGGATACTCAAACTGTCCGGGTTTCGACCCCAAGGGCGGGGAGAGCTCCCCCACCAGGCGACCAGGCTGCCGGCTCTTCCGGTGCTCGACCCGAGGACTTGACATTTACCCAGATGCTGGAAACCCTGCGCACTTTGAGGGCTAATGAAGAAAACATATTGGGGGCTTTAATAGCCAAACACGAGGTAAATCCGACTAACGTTGCTTGTGTCCTTATCCAGTCCCCAAGTTCCGAGTGAATTGATTCATAATTTGCTTGGGACTTTATGATACAAGCGACTGATAACTTGCCCCTTTACCCGGCTAATCCTTCGTTGCATCCATGCAGTCTTTCGTGACTCAATCTGAGGAGAAACTGGCAGATGCCACCAAGCTCATTGAAAAGGAGGTGGTTCTGCGTGAAGCAGCCGAGGCTGAGGCCAGGAGGAATAGGATGATAATGAGGAAGTATAGGAAAAGGGCTCACAAAGCAGAGGATGATCTAACAAGCCTTTCTGTCCAAATTGCTGACACGTATCGTGCTTTACTTGGTACGTTTCTTCCTCCGGGTTATCCTTTTGATAAATAGCCAGAGTTTTCCCGACTTATGTTTCCATTTCTTCAGGCCCGGACGAAGCGATGCCGGATGAGGATGACGTTGCCAGGCTGAAAACTATGAAGAGCGTTATCCGGCAGCTATGCGCCGGAACCAAATGGATCCTTCAGGAATTACGATGGCCGGGTAAAGGACATGTCGATCTGAAGAGGATGCTGGATGCCTTCTCCACTATTCCTGAGTGGATTTGGCACTGGAAACGCTCGTCTTGCCGGGTTGGAGTAACCCGGGGGCTTGCACTTGCCAAGGCTTATTTCCCTAAGCTCGAGCTAGTGAAGCTTATGGGAGGCTTCCCGGAGTTCAAGATTGATGGGTCCAAGTTATCAGTGAAGGATTTTCAGGCTGTCCAGAAGGAGGTCCGTTACCCGGCCAGCGTGATCGCTGACGACCTGGATGTTGATATCCTTGTTCCTGCATATGATGCTGCTGGTGAAGTGGTTAAGTCGGATCTTCCCGAGCCGTATGATATGCTGGCTCGGTGGAAGGAGGAAGCTGCTGCGTTGAGGGCGGAGGCTGCCAAGAAGCAAGCTGAAGCCGGTTCTGCCCCCGCTACCTCAACACCGGTCGTTCCACCTCCTGCGCGGGCTGGTACTACTGATCCGGGTGCTGCTGCTACCACCAATGATGGCAAGGGCAAGGCCAAGATGAACACCGAGTGATATCTGATATTTAATGCCTCTTCTTATGCGTCAGTCGGCCAATGTGCTATTTAAACAATTATATTTTGAGTGGTGCGCCTGTGCACCTTTGATATCTTTTCACCGGGATTTTGTAACGTACGCTAAGGTCTTGATATACTCTATGCCTCTTCTGGCCTTTTTAAATTTATCCATTTTTGAACTTATCTGCTCTCGATATCCGGCTTTCTTTATTGCTCCTTTTATGAAACTCGGCTTCCGGGTCTCATGGGTGTTGACAAGCGGACTTGCTGCTAAGTCCCCAAGCCTCCAAGACTCGGATTTCTGGATTTTTGAGCTTTAACAATCAAACAATTTTTCTCGTTTTCGAGATCCCGAGCCCAAGACCCGGATTCCGAGTCTAGGAAACGTGATCTTTCAAGGAGAACGCATTTGTTTGCTGCTAGGTCCAAAAAGCCCAGAGCCGTTTCACATAGGTTTTGAAGTTATGCTTAATAATCGTTGAGTTTCCGGCTATCAGCCCTGTACTCTGCATAACTTGTGGTTTAGATGACCCTTTTGACTCTCTGATAACTATAAGCCGGCTTTCGCATGGATATCATGTTGTTACATCTGTACGAAACAGGGTCAACCAAGTCCCATTGGGCTTCATGGCTGATTGTAATCGTAAGCGAGCAAATCATGCCATTTTAGTGCGAGTCACATCGAGCTTAAGTAAGAAAAGCCAAGAAAATTTGGCTCCTTTGTCCGGTTATAAGATTGTAGCCGTACTCGTTTGCGAGTAACCGGCCCTTATAACTCATAGGCATCAAGGCCGGGTCTTTGAGTTTTCAACTGTGCTATTCAAGCAATCAGCCCCCAAGACCTATATATGTACGCGACGTGCTGAGAGTGAAGAACATGATAATAACCACCTCTTTACTTGATATGAAAAAGTTAGGTCAGCAAGCCGCCTCATTAAAAACCCATCCAGTCCCCAAGGGTACCCTGGATAGGAAAAGAGTACGTCTGAAACCTGCTGCCTGTTACACCGTGCAATTCCACTTGCCACTATAATCTTTACTAAGTATAATACGGACGTAGCTGCGCCACGTTCCATGGTCTGTCTCTTTCTTGCATAGATGAAGTGGTATGAGCGGTGTCATTAACTGTAGCCGACTCTTCCCTTGCATCTACCAAGTAATATGATCCGTTATGCAGATTCCGGCTTATGATAAACGGTCCTTCCCATGGCAGTGATAATTTGTGTTTTCCTTCGTTTGACTGTACCAGGCGCAGAACCAGGTCTCCTTCCTGGAAGACCGGGTTTTCACACGCCGGCTATGATACCTCCGTAAACCTTGCTGATAAATGGCTGATCTCTCCAGGGCTTGTTCCCTTTGTTCTTCTAACATATCTACGGCATCCTGCCGGGTCTTTTCGTTCTCCACTTCGACGTAAGCTGATATTCGTGGTGAATCATGAATAATATCACTCGGTAGTACTGCCTCCGCGCCATAGACCATGAAGAAGGGTGTCATTTGAGTGGACCTGTTAGGTGTAGTGTTGATGCCCCAAACCACAGAAGGAAGTTCTTCGACCCATGCGCCAGCGGCCCTGATACAAGGGACTCGCAATCGTGGTTTTAATCCGCGAAGCAATTCTTGGTTTGCCCTCTCCACTTGTCCATTGGCCTGCGGATGAGCCACTGATGCAACATCAAGCCGGATTCCATTGTTGCCACAGAACTTCTCCACCTCACCAAGGGACATGTTGGTTCCATTGTCGGTAATTATGCTGTGGGGATACCCGAACCGGTAGATAATCTTTTTCAAGAACTTGACTGTTGTAGCTGCTTCACAATTAGTAACTGGCATAACCTCAACCCACTTGGTGAACTTATCAATAGCCACCAAAAGATGTGTCTTCTTGCATGGTGACATATGAAAGGGGCCAACCATATCCATCCCCCAGACAGCGAACGGCCAAGTTAACGGGATGGTCCGTAATTCCATAGCCGGCACATGGGTTTGGCGAGTGTACCTTTGACATCCGTCACACCTTGCTACTAATATTTCCGCATCCGCTAGAGCCGTCAGCCAGAAAAATCCGTGTCGGTAAGCCTTTGCCACAAGGGATCTTGTGGATGCATGATGCCCGCAATCGCCTTCATGGATTTCCTTGAGAATCTGTCGGCCTTCTTCTGGTGCTACGCAGCGCAAAAAGACTCCTGCTGCACTTCTCTTGTACAACTCCCCATTAATGATAGAATACCCCTTTGCTCTCCGCAAAATTTGCCTTGCTAATACCTCCTGTTGTGGTAACTCGCCTCGTGACAGGTAGGCCAAAAACGGTTCTGTCCACTCGGGAATAGCGCGTATAGTGGCCACGAGCTCCGTATCCGGGTCTTTACTTGCCAGCTCCTCCTCAGACTCGATTTTAACCGATGGTCGCCATAACTCGTCCAGGAACACGTTAGGTGGAACCGGCTCTCTGCGCGAGCCGAGTCTAGCAAGGGCGTATACTGCTTCATTCTTTCTTCTGTCTATATGCTCCACCTCATACCCGGAAAAGCATCCTGCAACCCTATCAACCTCCCTGCGGTATGCTGCCATGGTTGCATCCTTTCTATCCCAAGTTCCTGACACCTGCTGTACCACAAGGTCCGAATCTCCGAAGCATCGTATCCTCTTGATGTTCATCTCCTTGGCTACCTTCAAGCCATGCAATAGGGCCTCATACTCGGCCACGTTGTTGGAACAGTCAAAGTGAATTTGTAGCATGTAACTTAATTTATCTCCTTTGGGTGACGTTAGCACCACCCCAGCTCATGATCCCTCGTATTGCTTAGATCCATCGAAGTGCATGATCCATGATTCGGAGCTTGGAACCGTCGTAGTCATGCCTGTATGTGTCCAGTCGTTAATGAAATCAACTAAAGCCTGAGATTTGATTGCTGACCTGGGCTCGTAACTGATGTGATAATCCCCCATTTCTATCGCCCATTTGGCTATTCTTCCAGTTGCATCCGAGTTCCTGATGATATCCGACATTGGTATTGAGCTAACCACCGTTATGGGGTGTTCCTGGAAATATGGCTTCAACTTCCGGCTAGCCATAAAGACCCCGAAAATCAGCTTTTGCCAATGCGGATAGCGCTGCTTTGCTTCCGACAATACCTCACTGACATAATAAACCGGCCTCTGAACTGGATAACCTTTCCCATCTTCTTTACGCTCCACAACCACTACTGCACTGACGGCTCGGGGGCCTGCTGCCACATACAGCAACATAGGCTCTTTAGGACCTGGGGCCGCTAGTACTGGCGCTTCAGATAATTGCTTTTTTAGTGCCTCGAATGCCTCATCCGCCTCTTGATCCCATACGAATTTGTCTGACTTTCTCAAGAGCCGGTACAAGGGTATTGCCTTTTCTCCGAGTCTTGATATGAATCGGCTCAAGGCTGCCACGCAGCCCGTGAGTTTTTGAACGTGCTTCAAATTTTCCGGCTTTTTCAAATTTTGGATAGCTTTGATTTTATCCGGGTTGGCTTCAATTCCTCTCTCGGAGACGATAAAGCCGAGTAATTTCCCGCCTGGAACTCCAAACACGCACTTTGTCAGGTTAAGCTTCATCTGGTACCTTCTCAAGTTCTTGAACGTTTCCTTTAGATCATCGATAAACGTCTCTGCCTTCCTAGTTTTGATAACCACATCATCCACATAAGCATGGACATTACGTCCGATTTGGTCCTCGAAGCACTTCTGAATACACCGTTGATAAGTTGCGCCAGCGTTCTTCAATCCAAATGTCATGGTTTATAGCAAAAGGCCCCAAAAGGGGTTATAAACGATGTTTTCTCCCAATCCTCCCTCCTGAGCTTACTCTGATGATACCCAGAATATGCGTCCAGAAAGCATAATAGGTCACTTCCAGCTACTGCGTCTATAATCTGATCTATCCTTGGTAGTGCGAACGGATCCTTTGGGCAATGTTTGTAGAGACTCGTAAAATCAATGCACATCCTCCACTCATTGGTCTTTTTCATCACTAGAACTGGGTTTGCTAACCAATCCGGGTGAAATACTTCCATGATAAAGCCGGCTGCCAATAGCCGAGCGATCTCTTCGCCTATAGCCTTCCTTCTTTCCTCATTCATTTTCCTCAAGCCCTGCTTCACGGGCCTGGACTTGGGATCCACATGCAAACTGTGCTCGGCCAGCTCTGTAGGGATACCCGGCATGTCGCTAGGTGTCCAGGCGAACACGTCTGCATTTGAACGAATAAACTCCACAAGTGCCTTCTCCTGCTTTTTCCCAAATTAGACCCTATGGTAAATTGCTTAGTGGAATCACCTTCAACAAAATCTATCTTCTTGGTGTCTTGTGCTGCCTTGAATTTTGCTCTCTCATCCTCAGTATTTGGCTTTTTTAGGGCTGTTCTATCATCCGGATTTACTTGAGACCGGTAATACTCGAGTTCTTCCTTTCTGCACGCTTGCTCGGCCATTACTGAATCTCCTTCGTCACACTCAGCCGCTATATCCCGGTTCCCATGCACGGTGATGGTCCGTTTAGGACCCGGGATCTTTAGCTGCAAATATACATAACACGGCCTAGCCATGAATTTAGCATAAGCCGGTCTTCCGAACAGTGCGTGGTAAGGACTGCGCAATTTGACCACCTCGAACGTGAGCCACTCAACTCGATAATTATCTGTCGATTCTCCGAAAGCAACCTCCAAGGTGATCTTTCCCTCGGGGCTCGCCGAGTGACCCGGCACGATCCCATGAAATACTGTCGAACTTTTCTGTAGCTGGGACTCTTTGAGACTCATGCGCAAGAAGGTTTCCCAATACAGGATGTTAATGCTACTTCCACCGTCCATCAGGACACTTTTCAGTTCGTAACCATTGACCTGTGGCGCAACCACCAATGCCAAGACTCCTGGGCGCTCTATTCTTTCCGGGTGATCTCTTCTGCTCCACGTTACCTCTTGTTCCGCCCATCTCAGGTATGGCGGCACGGCTGATGAAACCGATTTTATCGTTTGCTTTAACGTCTCTTTGTCCCTGCTAGAAGTTCCAGTAGTATGCACATGATATTGTCCCTTTAAATTAGGCGTACGTACCGTACCGATGAAGATGTTGATCTGGCCGATCGTCACAGTAGATCCGGACTCGAGGTGATCCGACTCTGGCCCCCAGCCGGAATCGTCCACCATCTTTTCTCCTTTGTGGTTGATGTAGATCTCGCCGATGACAAGATTCTCCATGTTTTTCCGAGCTTCTCCCGTGATGTAAACACCTTTGGACGCAGGCCCCACGGTGGGCGCCAACTGTCGTGGGATAATCACGGCAGACGTTACCGGGGGTAACTGATCTTGGGGCAATACGACACAGGCGTTTGGGAGAGGGTTTAGCTCAGAGGAAAACATGACGCAACTTGATCTGGTAGCCGGCAATCAAATTCGCCGAGTCTCCGATCTTGATATAATAACTCAACTCTGGGGTTACACTGGATGCTCGATATCAAGCGATATTGCTATGGTTCTTAGATCTCAATCAACTACTCCTAGGGGTCGGTTTATAAAGCACCCGTACCCCCTGGCTTACCCTCCAAGGCGCACCCTGGATCCTACCCGGACACGGCGCACAAACCCTAACTTTCCTTCATCGTAACCCGCAATCCGGGTTACTGGGCCTACAAACTTGGGCCTTCCGAAAGTTTCTTTATCCTTAGCCGGATCCTGCACAGCGTCCTTTGGGCCGGGTTATTCCTTGGAGTTGGCCTACCGGGTTATTATCCCTCCATCACAAGCGCCGGTTAGCCAACCGCAAGCGCCGCCAGCAAAGAAGGTGCCTCCGCCTCCGCAGCAAGCCCCTGCGCCTGCGGCCAAGAAACAGTCAGCGCCTTCCACTGCAAAGACGGCTCCACAGCCGACTAGGATACAACTCAAACGAAGCGCATCACAGACCGGTCTGCAACCAGCCGAGAAGCGGCAGGCCGGGCAACAACAGCTGGTCCTTCAGCCTTCCGGGCCCCAGCAGCCAGGTGGGAAACTCGCACAGCCGTTGCCACCACCCAAGAAGGCCGACTGGCCACTTAACAAGCCCAAGAAGGCCCCCAATCCAAACACCAAGTTGGTACAGGCCAACATCAAATTTGGCCCTGCTGACAAGCAAGCTCATGGCTCGGTTGCCAGTGTCACCAAGGAACCTCCTACCTTCCCAGAATATTGGGTGCAGTTGCAGGAGCGGCACCCGATTAAAATGTCGCAGGAGGCTGAGCGGTTGGCTGCTCTGAAGGAGCGAAGGGCCGTGGCCCGCGCCGGAACCAAGGGAAAAAGCACCTCCCTGACAATCAAAGATGACGCTCCCCGTGCAGAGGACGAAGAAGAGCCCCTAGAAGAAGATGTAGAGGCCATCCTTGACCAAGTAGGATTCATTGAGAAGGTCTGGGACAGCAAAGTACTCGGCCACGCCGCATGGGATGGTGTTGAGCTGAGGAACCTTGATAACTATCGGGTGGCATGGAACAAAGCCGATATTGGTCCTGTTAGCATGGCCGTAGCCGGATCCAGCAGCACCCTGGCTGGCAAGATGTTTGTCCTGCGCAAAACTATTGAAGACATTGAGCAGACCTACGTGGTAAGTGCCTTTCCTCTTTTGTCCTTTTCCGAGTTGCTTTCCGAGTTGTCGGCTTTCTTCTTTACTTCTTTTCTTCTATCCACTACCCAGTCCCCGAGATTCAGGCCGAGTAGGTAAATCTCAACCGAGTTGCCATCTAATCGGGCCAAATCTTCCAAACTTACAACATTTCCTTCTTCCCTGCAGGATAGCACCCAGGAACGGACCAAGGTTTTCTGCCAGCTCTTGTGGTCGCACCGACAAGTCAGAGATAGGAACAGAGAGCTGGAGTATAAGAAGAGCGAGATGGATGCTATGGAGAAGAACGCCACCGACAACGCCATTAAGTTGTCCGTTGTTGAAAGTAAAGCTCTAGCATTTTCGGTTTGTGCATTTTTGCTTACGCCCGTTTTCTACTTTTTGCTCAATCATTGTCATCTCTGCAGGTGAGCTCAAGGCGCTCGTTGACAGGCACTAGGACTGTGAGGTCATGGCCGCATCAGCGCAGAGCAAGATCTCCTCCTTGGAAGGTGAACAAATCCTTCTTTCTCTTCACTCGGCTTCTGTTGCTTGCTCATTTTGCTAACTGAGTTTCTCTATCCGCAGAAGAGTACAAAAACTTCCGAGAGCAAAACCTGGAGTGCCTCACCCCAGATGAAGCACATCATCAAGTGTAGGTTCGAGAGGCCGAACTACAGAAAGAGCTGGACGCCGAGAAGGCGGAATTTGAGAAACTCCACCTTCAGCTCACTGCAGCGCTCAAGACTGCAATTACTGTTGTCGAGACATCGTGGTAGAATTCATAGATGGTGGTGACATGAGACTACCGATAGAGACGTGGGGGGACGTGGTTGTGCGAAGGACACTGACACAGGGTTTTTACCCAGGTTCGGTACGGCTCAGTAATGCGACGTTCCTACTCCTGCAATCTCACTATTCAGGACTAAATCCTGGAAATACAGAGTACAATGTGAGGTTTTATTGGCTGCTCGTCAAGTCAACCTCTCGGCGAGTTAGCCTTTAGCTTCTTGTCTATCTATCATATCTCCCGCCCGGCTTTATATAATAGCCGGATTAGGGCATACAGAGTAGGAAACCTGGAAGACTATGGTAACTCTTTAACTTGGAAAGTAAGGAATCCGCCTTCTACTCCAAGCCAGATCACGTGGGCCGTGATCCGGGTTCTTCTAGAATCCGACTCCTGTGCATCAGCTTACTGGGCCGCCTAACGGACCATAGCCCATTACCATTTAGGCCACCCTGGTAATCCGGCACTTTAGACTACCATCTGATATACCCCTAGTTGGTATATATCCGACAGTAGCCCCCAAGAAGGATTAAGACTCGAATTCGCCGTCTTTCGCCAAATGCATATTTTCCAAGAAATACTGGCCTGCAGTCTTGATTCTTCTTTTTCTTCTCAAAGGATGTTACAACACAAAACTCGGAATCCAGAAAATCCGGCTTTTCTTCCACGAATCTTCGCGAAGAAGGAACTTCCTACGTCAGCGCTTTAACCCTGCTGACGTAAGGGACGTTTGGGTTACAGGTGGGAAACCCAGAAACATATCTCTGACAGATTCTCGCGGGAAACGAGGCGATAGCAATAATCACCCGTCATTTCATTTCCCGGAATTTCCGGCGAGTGACACGCGTTGATCATCCAACGGTCAAAAGAGCCGTTAGCACGCATCATGACGAAATTCCGGCTATAAATAGCCGTCTCCGTCCTCCGTGGAAACCTTCCGCTCTCACTTCGCAACGCCATTTCCAACTCCCAAGTTCTCGCAGAGCACTTCCCGAGCGCACGAACGCACCCAAGACCTCACCGGAGCGACTGAGCGCCGCCCCTCGATGGCATCTCCCAGCCCTTCCCCAGCCCGCACCGTCGCAAAAGACATCGACGAGATCATCGACACGATGGATCCTCAGCTGGATTCACCGGTGCGTGTCTCCGGCGACGAGCCGGCGAAGGCCACAGGCGGCGCGGCGGGCGAGGAAACCCCTCTCGCCTCCGCGGATCTTGCGGGGTCCTCTTCCGCGCCTCCCCCGCCGTTCGCGCCCGAGACGGTGGAGGAGAAAATTGCGCTCTTCGGAGACGAGCTCGCGGCCGCGGAGGCCGCAACGTCCGCCGCCGCCGGAACCGAAGAAGAGGCGGAAACTGCCGGCAACTGGAGTGCCAGCAGTATTCCGCCATCCCTCCTTCCAACAATGGAGAAGGAGGGGCTCGTGTTGAAGGGAAAGTGGCGGCTCCCGGAGGACGAGACCGAGCCCATGCCGAAGGACGGAGAACATGTCCTCCTCTCCTCACACATTCAGAGAGGTATGAGTCTTCCACCGTCCGTCTTTTTCCTCCAAATCCTAGCCCTACTACAACATCCAACCCCATAACCTGCCACCCAACTCCATCCTCTATTTAGCCGGATTTCAGGCCCTTTTCGAGGGATATCTAGGTATAGCACCTAGGTTAGATTTCTGGCTTTATTGTTTTGGGGTTAAACGGAACTCTTCGGAGGGCGCACTCCCAACTTGTGGGACCATTTCCTTCACCCTGCGTAGATTCAGGGAGGACTGGTTCCCCAAGATTAAAACATCGGAATCCGTCAAATTCTGG
Organism: Alopecurus myosuroides; assembly: GCA_028641055.1. Taxonomy (NCBI): domain Eukaryota; kingdom Viridiplantae; phylum Streptophyta; class Magnoliopsida; order Poales; family Poaceae; genus Alopecurus; species Alopecurus myosuroides. Next base: position 19,905 of record JAPCYS010001361.1, read on the forward strand.
ACGAGTTCCTTCTTTTATCACCCCGACGTTCCCTTTCCTGGGAAAACCACCGGGGTTCCTGTCGCACCCTGATTTCTAGGGGATACTCACCGTACGAACTGGATAGCAGATGCTTGGATTATGGGGCATAACTGCTCCCACGTCCCAGCTTCCTGGTAGGCCTGCGCTTATGCGCGACAACACAAGCCCTGCTATTCCATCGTCGATGTAAACTATCCACTAGATCAAAGGCACTTCCGTCGACGTACTTCAAACCATACACACATGGTACGTCAACGGCGTTTAACAAGTGATATCACAACAGATCTCTACGACACAAAAGATTGAAATAACTTGCAAATGGCTCTCATTAGAGCAGAGATAGCAAATACAATCATTCAGAGGGCACATGCCCCAACAATACATCAGTACAATACAGCGGAAGCATTCAACATGTCTGAGTACAGACAAGAACCAAATAGGCCTAAGAGGCCGGAAACAAACAGACGGAGCCCATCCACGAAGTCTCGGATCCTGCCCGGGTCCGCTATCTACTCGTCAGCAGTCTAGTCATGATCCACGTAGTTGCCACCATGTAGATCCTCGGAATCGTCGTCTGCGTAAACCACAGCCCCAAAGGGGTCAGTACATAAACGTACTGGCAAGCAAGACTCACAGTTCACCAAAGGGTAACCCGTCAACACCAAGCACAGATGCCTTGGGTTCAACGGAGGAAAGGGGATATAAAAGATGCTGCAACTGGCTGCACTAACCAACTACAGAGATTCTACCACTTCCGGCTATCAGAAAGGAGATAAGATCGAGGATTGTGACCAACTGAAAGATAACTTCAAACAAACCCATCCTGGATCTCGCCCCTTATCCAAAGAAGCAATCCGAGGATAACCCACACAGTTGAAATAATGATGGTTCAAATTATTGTGTCAATAAGCCTATTACTAGTCAAGTTATTAATCATGGGGTGTAACATGTTTGATCATTACGTTTAAGTTGTCTTGAGTACTTGTTAGCCAGTACTTTCACCAAGTAATCCATAACCGCGGAAAACACGGCTTCTCGAGAAGATTATCCCTGCAGGGTTGCACCAATTTGGCCGTACACTCATGAATAACCCGCCAGATGGAAAGGCCCTTCCACCAAGCGGGGTACTCAACACAACCAACCATTCCTCGCATCAAGCCCAAAGCACCTTGGGCGCACGGCTAATCGAGCCCAGAAGAAAATGGACCCTCATAGCACTCTAAGAACGTGTCCCCCTATATGCCGACTACGAAAGTTCCACCCTGGCATGGGCTCGCAAAAACATGATGCGGCAAATGGAAAACACGAACTAAATGAGGCGATTTGGACGAGATGCGAATCAGGTCAAGTTGAGGGGGGCGCCCATACTCGCTTCCCAAATGCGGGTAGTGCGCTCATCATGGATCAGTAGACAAGACCCTTTTCCTATTAGGGTCGACACTAGCAGGCTTCAAAACCTCTCATGGGCCTCCTGCCGGTGCCTTATCATCAAATTTATTATTTAACAATATCATTAGCATGATTGATTGATTAACATCGAGCCCCCAGAACGTAATAGAATATAGTAACTGAAAGTAACGGATAACAGACTCGAGCAAAACAACCTAAGCATGCTAGTAAGACACGGGCAACAAGCAATGGTTATAGGTATGGAGGTGAGGCAATATCAGGGTTAAAGGATACATGTGATAGGTTCGCAACAGAAACAACTACTACTAAGGCTAGCAGAAAAGAACAACGGAAAGTATCGGTAATCAATGTTGAAAGGAACACGGTGGTTCATGTGAGTGATAACTTGCCTGCAAAACCCAGTAGCCTGGTACTGAGCTAAAATCCTTAGAAGGGATGTCGTAAGTATCGTCGGTCCCAACGTCGTCGTGTATCCGGGAAGAAGCAAACAAACATTGCAGAAAGATAAACAATCAATATCATGGCATAGTTGCACAAACATGGGATGATGCATGTCATGTTAATAGATGCATCAGAATAAACTACTTGACAATATAACACAATTTAATTGGACCCATATGCAATGTGAATTGCATATGGATGCAAGTGGTTAAGGTGGAAGCAATGATCTACCTTTGATTAACAAGTGTAAGTGGTTAAACATGATGCAATGCATGATGATAACAAGGAGTAAACAAGTTAGATGCAATTGGAAAAGGAGTAAAACAAGTGTGGGATTTTTATTTGTTATGTTAGGAATTTTGGTTCCTTATTGATGTCACACAAGTAATTGTTGTTTTCAACAAGTTAAAGTGTTCAAAACAAATAACAAAGTTGATATTTGAAAAGGTTATCAAATTTTAGTTGGTTTACATGTTTCACATTTTGAAATTGGACTTTGGATTAATTAATTATGAATTAAACAATAATAAACAATTTTTAATTGCATTAAACAAGAATTAAATGGTTTAGGCAATTTTAATTATTCAAACATGAAACAAATTTTATATTTGGAAAGAGGGTTTAATTTTGCATGGAAAACATATTTCATTTGTGGAAATTGGATTTAAAATGAGCAAGTTATTATTTTGGCAATTTTAAATGCAATAAACAAGAAACAGTTGTTTTCAGCAATTTAAATTATTCAAAACAGCAAACAAAATTTATATTTGGAAAGTACATGAAAAATTGATTGGAAAACATATTTGGTTTGTGAAATTTGGAATTTTTATGAGCAAGTTATGAATTTTGCAAATTTAAGTGAATTTGACAAGTTTTCAAATTTTGCACCAATTTAAAATATTCAAAACAGTAAACAAATTTTATATTTGGAAAGAACATTTAATTTGGGACAGAAAACATATTTAAAAAGTTAAAATTGGAGTTAGGATGATTTATTTGTGCAATTTCCAAATTTAAGGTGTAATCTGCCAATTGTTATTAACTAGGGACTTAGAATTAATTCAGGGACCTGGAAGAACTGGCAGGGACTGGGTTGTAATTAGCTGTTTACTGGAGTTGTGGAAAATAAAAATAAAAGACTTGGTTTAATCCGCGGGGGGTGGGATTCGAACCCACCCCCTCTGCTGCGCTCGAAGGCACAGGACCAGTGGGGTGGTGTGGCTGCTTGTGATAGAAGGAGGGGTGCGGGGAGGATAAGTTGATGTTCGCGGGTATTATTTCTGAATCCTAACTGAACCTGTTCGGAACAACACGGACAGAGCTCGAAGGTCTCCTGGCAGCGATGGCAGGGCTCGCCGGAGGAACTAGGGGGCGCCGGCTGGGGCTGCGGCCAAGGAGAGGAGGAGGAAACGAGATGCGATCGGAGGGAGGGAAGGAGAAGCGGGGCGGCCTCACCTTGGCGTCCACGATCGGACAGGAGGTCGAGCGGACAGGTCGCAGAGGCAGTGACAACGCCGGCGACAAGAGCTTCACGGCGGCGCCGCCTCGGTCCTCCTCCCGCCTCCGCGCCTACAGAGAAATTGGAGCTGGGAGATCCACGGCTCCATTCCCGGAATCGGTGGTTCCTCGAGGTGGACGGTGGCTGCGGGGGGTGACGAGGAACAGCGGGGTTCTCGGTGGTTGATGTTTCGATGGTTCAGGTTCAGAGAACCATGGACCAGCAGAGAGGGGGGAAGGTGGCGGCGATGGAGGATGGGCTAGGGTTTAGGGTTTGAGGGGCAGAGGGAGCGTGGCCGTTTTTATGGAGCAGCTGGGCACTGGTACGGCACACATCGGCGAGGGGAGAAGGAATCGTGTGGCTGTGCGCCATGTCGTACAGCAGATGAGCTCATCGTGGGGAAGACGACAAGAGGGAGGAAAGGGTACTGGGCCAAGGGAAGTGGGCTGGGCTTTTTCCTCCCTCTAAAACCAGTTATTCTTTTTACAATTTCTGATTGTTTTATTTTTTTTTTGTAGAAAAACCAAAGGAAGGAAAAGATGAGTTTTTGAGTTAGTAAAAAGGTTGGAAAAATTAGGTTAAGTTAGTTAGGTTAATAGCAAACAAAATGCTAACTTTTATTTTCCAAAGTTCAAACTTTAAAATATTGTTTGTAGTTAATTCAAATTGGGGTTAAAATTGATTATTAGGTGCTTATAAATGAAACCAACCTTCAATAGGGTGAACCCTATTTTAGCTTAGAACAAAAGGTTAGATTGTTGTGGGCAATTTTATAATTCCAATTGAGTGTTGTTTTGAGATTTGAGTTTGAAAACAATTTGGGAGATTTTCATATTAATGAACCATAAGGAAAAGAAGCATGTTTATAGGGTAGCCCCTATGAATTTTAAAAATTAAAATTATTTGGTTGAATTGATAATGTTTATAAAGTGGTATGACCCAACTTGGGTGCTGTTTGGAAAACAAACCAAATTGATTGAAATTTGCAATATTCATTAATATTAGGAAAAAAGCAATTTCAATAGGGTTTCCCTAGGGTTTAGAATGATTTAAGGAATTCAAATTAGTGGTGCACTTCATGGATTCAAAAGTTTAATGATTTTGAGACATGGTTTGAGTTTGGAAGTGATTTGGAATTAATTGATTAAAGTGATTGATTGAATTAAGCCACAATTTAATAAGTGATCCAATATGAAATAAAATGGAACAATTTGGTTGTTTTCATTTGAAATAACATTTTGGAAATTGTAACATCACAAGGATGAAACAAAGGGTTTGAATTTTGAGTTGAAATTCAAACAGAAAACAAAGGAAAACAAATGAAAACAGAGAAAACAAATGGAAAACAACCAAAACAAATGCAATCAACATGATGCCATGATGCCAAACATAAAATAACAGAGAGCAAACATTCTAATGGCTATTTTTCAGACTTGGGATGTTACAAAACGCCCCCCCCTTGAAGGAATCGCGCCCCGAGATTCCCACTGAGAAAAGAAAAGGTCCGGAAACTTCTTGGAAGATCCACTTGAGCTGTGACACGTGAAACACATCGTGCACATTGGATAGACGTCAGGGAATTAGCAAACCACCGGAACATTTTCAAGTAAAGGGGAGAGATTTTGCACCAAGGGTGTATAGCTGAATGGATTTTGATTCATTTGGAGAATATATTATCTGGCTAGAATGGTGGAACAGAGTTATTGACATCAATGCAACACCAAGAATAATCATCAATGTCAGAATCATCAACATGAGAGTAACGAGGAATATGTGGCCTCCCATTAGAATTGGATTGTTCCTACTTATCTTGGAAGTCAACATTTGATATCCCGAGGAGTGAACAGAGTTTTGATTGCTTAGTGGAACCAGAATTGGGTTGTATGTTGTGGAAAAGATTGTTGACACAAAGGAATGTGATGCTCCGGTATCAAATAACACTTTAACTGGATAAGAGTTTACGAGGAAGTTTTGATTAGACGCCAGTGGATGATTTGAAGTGGAAAACAACAACAAGATTTCAACGGACGAAAAGGATGTTGAGAAGAACATGATATCAACATCGGGGAAAACGAGAACAAAACTCCTGTACTATGGAAAAACCCATCCGGGCTTCTAAAGGATCAATATCTACTGCTTAAGGAATAGAGGATCTGCTTCCGGGGCTTACACGCCTCCGTTCTCAATCGTGAGTAGGCAACATGATAAATCATGTCAACACCTCCATTCCTATGGTCTAGTAGATATAACCATCCTAGAGAAACCAGAATACGTGAAATCCTAACTTGAAAGTTTAGATGAGAAGGGAGAAATCAACGTTGCACTTCCTTACCAGAAAAGGGAGGGAGGGTGGGGAAAGAAGAAAAAAGAACAGAATTCCTACTCTCACGTTTCATTTTTCCTATATAGCTACAAAATAGTTTCTAGACTCAACTGCGACCAGTAAAAAGGGATCCTACAGGCAGACAGGCTCTGATACCATTTGTCGCACCCTGATTTCTAGGGGATACTCACCGTACGAACTGGATAGCAGATGCTTGGATTATGGGGCATAACTGCTCCCACGTCCAGCTTCCTGGTAGGCCTGCGCTTATGCGCGACAACACAAGCCCTGCTATTCCATCGTCGATGTAAACTATCCACTAGAGATCAAAGGCACTTCCGTCGACGTACTTCAAACCATACACACATGGTACGTCAACGGCGTTTAACAAGTGATTATCACAACAGATCTCTACGACACAAAAGATTGAAATAACTTGCAAATGGCTCTCATTAGAGCAGAGATAGCAAATACAATCATTCAGAGGGCACATGCCCCAACAATACATCAGACAATACAGCGGAAGCATTCAACATGTCTGAGTACAGACAAGAACCAAATAGGCCTAAGAGGCCGGAAACAACAGACGGAGCCCATCCACGAAGTCTCGGATCCTGCCCGGGTCCGCTATCTACTCGTCAGCTAGTCATGATCCACGTAGTTGCCACCATGTAGATCCTCGGAATCGCGTCTGGTAAAACCACAGCCCCAAAGGGGTCAGTACATAAACGTACTGGCAAGCAAGACTCACAGTTCACCAAAGGGTAACCCGTCAACACCAAGCACAGATGCCTTGGGTTCAACGGAGGAAAGGGGATATAAAAGATGCTGCAACTGGCTGCACTAACCAACTACAGAGATTTACCACTTCCGGCTATCAGAAAGGAGATAAGATCGAGGATTGTGACCAACTGAAAGATAACTTCAAACAAACCCATCCTGGATCTCGCCCCTTATCCAAAGAAGCAATCCGAGGATAACCCACACAGTTGAATAATGATGGTTCAAATTATTGTGTCAATAAGCCTATTACTAGTCAAGTTATTAATCATGGGGTGTAACATGTTTGATCATTACGTTTAAGTTGTCCTGAGTACTTGTTAGCCAGTACTTTCACCAAGTAATCCATAACCGCGGAAAACACGGCTTCTCGAGAAGATTATCCCTGCAGGGTTGCACCAATTTGGCCGTACACTCATGAATAACCCGCCAGATGGAAAGGCCCTTCCACCAAGCGGGTAACTCAACACAACCAACCATTCCTCGCATCAAGCCAAAGCACCTTGGGCGCACGGCTAATCGAGCCAGAAGAAAATGGACCCTCATAGCACTCTAAGAAACGTGTCCCCCTATATGCCGACTACGAAGTTCCACCCTGGCCTGGGCTCGCAAAAAACATGATGCGGCAATGGAAAACACGAACTAAATGAGGCGATTTGGACGAGATGCGAATCAGGTCAAGTTGAGGGGGCGCCCACTCGCTTCCCAAATGCGGGTAGTGCGCTCATCATGGATCAGTAGACAAGACCCTTTTCCTATTAGGGTCGACACTAGCAGGCTTCAAAACCTCTCATGGGCCTCCTGCCGGTGCCTTATCATCAAATTTATTATTTAACAATATCATTAGCATGATTGATTGATTAACATCGAGCCCCCAGAACGTATAGAATATAGTAACTGAAAGTAACGGATAACAGACTCGAGCAAAACAACCTAAGCATGCTAGTAAGACACGGGCAACAAGCAATGGTTATAGGTATGGAGGTGGCAATATCAGGGTTAAAGGATACATGTGATAGGTTCGCAACAGAAACAACTACTACTAAGGCTAGCAGAAAAGAAAACGGAAAAGTATCGGTAATCAATTTGAAAGGAACACGGTGGTTCATGTGAGTGATAACTTGCCTGCAAAACCCAGTAGCCTGGTACTGAGCTAAAATCCTTAGAAGGGATGTGTAAGTATCGTCGGTCCCAACGTCGTGTGTATCGGGAAGAAGCAAACAAACATTGCAGAAAGATAAACAATCAATCATGGCATAGTTGCACAAACATGGGATGATCATGTCATGTTAATAGATGCATCAGAATAAACTACTTGACAATATAACACAATTTAATTGGACCCATATGCAATGTGAATTGCATATGGATGCAAGTGGTTAAGGTGGAAGCAATGATCTACCTTTGATTAACAAGTGTAAGTGGTTAAACATGATGCAATGCATGATGATAACAAGGAGTAAACAAGTTAGATGCAATTGAAAAGGAGTAAAAAAAGTGTGGGATTTTTTTTGTTATGTTAGGAATTTTGGTTCCTTATTGATGTCACACAAGTAATTGTTGTTTCAACAAGTTAAAGTGTCAAAACAAATAACAAAGTTGATATTTGAAAAGGTTATCAAATTTTAGTTGGTTTACATGTTTCACATTTTGAAATTGGACTTTGGATTAATTAATTATGAATTAAACAATAATTAAACAATTTTTAATTGCATTAAACAAGAATTAAATGGTTTAGGCAATTTTAATTATTCAAACATGAAAACAAATTTTATTTGGAAGAGGGGTAAATTTTGCATGGAAAACATATTTCATTTGTGGAAATTGGATTAAAATGAGCAAGTTTATTTTGGCAATTTTAAATGCAATAAACAAGAAACAGTTGTTTTCAGCAATTTAAATTATTCAAAACAGCAAACAAAATTTATATTTGGAAAGTACATGAAAAATTGATTGGAAAACATATTTGGTTTGTGAAATTTGGAATTTTTATGAGCAAGTTATGAATTTTGCAAATTTAAGTGAATTTGACAAGTTTTCAAATTTTGCACCAATTTAAAATATTCAAAACAGTAAACAAATTTTATATTTGGAAAGAACATTTAATTTGGGACAGAAAACATATTTAAAAAGTTAAAATTGGAGTTAGGATGATTTATTTGTGCAATTTCCAAATTTAAGGTGTAATCTGCCAATTGTTATTAACTAGGGACTTAGAATTAATTCTACAGGGACCTGGAAGAACTGGCAGGGACTGGGTTGTAATTAGCTGTTTACTGGAGTTGTGGAAAATAAAAATAAAAAGACTTGGTTTAATCCGCGGGGGGTGGGATTCGAACCCACCCCCTCTGCTGCGCTCGAAGGCACAGGACCAGTGGGGTGGTGTGGCTGCTTGTGATAGAAGGAGGGGTGCGGGGAGGATAAGTTGATGTTCGCGGGTATTATTTCTGAATCCTAACTGAACCTGTTCGGAACAACACGGACAGAGCTCGAAGGTCTCCTGGCAGCGATGGCAGGGCTCGCCGGAGGAACTAGGGGGCGCCGGCTGGGGCTGCGGCCAAGGAGAGGAGGAGGAAACGAGATGCGATCGGAGGGGGAAGGAGAAGCGGGGCGGCCTCACCTTGGCGTCCACGATCGGACAGGAGGTCGAGCGGACAGGTCGCAGAGGCAGTGACAACGCCGGCGACAAGAGCTTCACGGCGGCGCCGCCTCGGTCCTCCTCCCGCCTCCGCGCCTACAGAGAAATTGGAGCTGGGAGATCCACGGTTCCATTCCCGGAATCGGTGGTTCCTCGAGGTGGACGGTGGCTGCGGGGGGTGACGAGGAACAGCGGGGTTCTCGGTGGTTGATGTTTCGATGGTTCAGGTTCAGAGAACCATGGACCAGCAGAGAGGGGGGAAGGTGGCGGCGATGGAGGATGGGCTAGGGTTTAGGGTTTGAGGGGCAGAGGGAGCGTGGCCGTTTTTATGGAGCAGCTGGGCACTGGTACGGCACACATCGGCGAGGGGAGAAGGAATCGTGTGGCTGTGCGCCATGTCGTACAGCAGATGAGCTCATCGTGGGGAAGACGACAAGAGGGAGGAAAGGGTACTGGGCCAAGGGAAGTGGGCTGGGCTTTTCTCCTCCCTCTAAACCAGTTATTCTTTTTACAATTTCTGATTGTTTTATTTTTTTTTTGTAGAAAAACCAAAGGAAGGAAAAGATGAGTTTTTGAGTTAGTAAAAAGGTTGGAAAAATTAGGTTAAGTTAGTTAGGTTAATAGCAAACAAAATGCTAACTTTTATTTTCCAAAGTTCAAACTTTAAAATATTGTTTGTAGTTAATTCAAATTGGGGTTAAAATTGATTATTAGGTGCTTATAAATGAAACCAACCTTCAATAGGGTGAACCCTATTTTAGCTTAGAACAAAAGGTTAGATTGTTGTGGGCAATTTTATAATTCCAATTGAGTGTTGTTTGAGATTTGAGTTTGAAAACAATTTGGGAGATTTTCATATTAATGAACCATTAAGGAAAAGAAGCATGTTTATAGGGTAGCCCCTATGAATTTTAAAAATTAAAATTATTTGGTTGAATTGATAATGTTTATAAAGTGGTATGACCCAACTTGGGTGCTGTTTGGAAAACAAACCAAATTGATTGAAATTTGCAATATTCATTAATATTAGGAAAACAAGCAATTTCAATAGGGTTTCCCCTAGGGTTTAGAATGATTTAAGGAATTCAAATTAGTGGTGCACTTCATGGATTCAAAAGTTTAATGATTTTGAGACATGGTTTGAGTTTGGAAGTGATTTGGAATTAATTGATTAAAGTGATTGATTGAATTAAGCCACAATTTAATAAGTGATCCAATATGAAATAAAATGGAACAATTTGGTTGTTTTCATTTGAAATAACATTTTGGAAATTGTAACATCACAAGGATGAAACAAAGGGTTTGAATTTTGAGTTGAAATTCAAACAGAAAACAAAGGAAAACAAATGAAAACAGAGAAAACAAATGGAAAACAACCAAAACAAATGCAATCAACATGATGCCATGATGCCAAACATAAAATAACAGAGAGCAAACATTCTAATGGCTATTTTTCAGACTTGGGATGTTACAGTTCCACCTTTCTCGAACACCGTCGATGTTCCCCAACAAAATTGGGGAACTGAAGCGGTTCAAACCCTGCCGCCGGATCTTCTCAGGATCAAGCGGCGCATCGCAAAGCTCGTCACTTCTGATCCGCCTCTAACCGGCATGGACACAGTCCTTTGCTGGTTAGAAAGGCGGATTCAGCCTTTGGCGAATCACGATGCTCGCCTTCTCTGCGAATACTCGGGAGACGGCGATGCTATGCGGACAACCGACAAGGTTTGGTCGGCAAAGGATTTGCGGAAATGTGCAAATCAATTGGTCGCATCCCGCGACCAGTATGAAGAAAGCCGGCCAATGTATACGGCCGCGGACCCGGCTCCCAAGGTACATTTCTTCACCTTTTGGGTTTAAATCCTTTTCGTTTACTCGGTTTTCGTGCTTTCAACTCAACTTTTGCCTTCCTGACAGATTGCCGAACTTCCTGAGTCGGAACTTGCTTCCGATGCCGATCTGGAGGCATTGCGCGCCACCTTTGCTGGTGGACGTAAGCGCAAGAAGATTTCCGCTTCCCAGGAAGTCATTGATCTTGATGGGGTCCCCGTCGTCACCTCCAGGTTCAAACATCTGGGTTGTTTTATCTTTGTCGGGATTTTCTTCCTTTATCTCGGAGTTTAATTTTCCGGCTTTTATTCTTTCTAGCCTGCCTCCCTCTACTCTGAAGCCAAAAAAGCTGAAGAGGCACAAGGCTGTGGCCAGCAGAGGCCCACATCCTTCTCCTGCTACCGCTCCAAATACACCGATCGCAGCAACAGAAGAGCATGCTGCAGCCCCCAACACCGAGTCCCTGCAGACCAGCCAGCCCATTGTGCCGGAAACGGACACGAGGGAAAGGGCGGTCCCTGAGGTGGGAGGTCCTTCTCGGATAACTAAGGAGGAAATTCCCACCTTCGATAAGGAATTCAAGAATATCAACGAGGGCCTTAGCACAGTTGGGACTCTTTTTGCTCACTACGCAAAGGAGTTCACTGAAAACTTGGCAGGTTTACAGCGGATGAGCCAGGTATTATCTCCAGCCCCCAAGCAATAAGTCAAATGCATGCTTTTCACTTAATGCTTTTATCTTTATCATGCTTGTTTCTAACTTAAGCGTTCTGATTCGTTTCCTTATTTTAGCAAACCGCTGAAACCATAAACATGGAAGTTTTCAACAAGCTAACTGTCAAGAATAAGGAGGTTAGAAGCCTTCTCTCTATTCTTGAAGTTAAGAAAACAGAGCTGGCATCATCTCAGCTACAGCTGGAGGAAACAACAGGTATACTTTTAGTTCTGTGTAGTCCCTTGTCCATAATTTTTGCTAAGTATTTTTCCGAGTTTTCTTATCCCGGAATTTTTTCCTTGCTTTCCAGCTGCTTTGGCGAAAGCCAAGCAAATAGCTGAAGATGCCGGCAATGCCGAGAATCTCCGCCAGGAGAATTTGGACCTTCATAAGGAACTTATGAAGGTTCAAAAAGATCTGGAGGCCAGCAATGTGGCTCTTGGAATTGCTCAATCCAAGGCCTCCCAACAAGCGGACAAGGACAAGGCCACTATCCAAGATTTGGAGAACGCCTTAACCCTGCGCCTGGAGGAAGGCTCCGAGATGGACAAGATCCTCGGTAAGTTATCAACTTTTACCGGATTTTCCATGTCTTAACTCCTTTCTCTGCTTTTCCGCTAACCCTTTGGTTGTTTTGTCTTGAAAAAACAGGAGATAACCCAGATCTTACTCGGATTGAGAAAATCCGAGCTTTCGGGAAGGTATTCACTGCAATCCGAGCTGCAGGCATGCAGCTGGTCAACAAGTACCTTCCCGCAAGAACTGGGGAATTCTCGGAAGTTGAGAAACTTCCGGAAGCTATCCTAGAGGTGGCGGACTCGAAGGAATCCACCTTGCGCTCCGCAGCACGGGGTGGTGCACGCATGGCTTTAGGCCTTATGCGTATGCATTACCCCAGTGCCAAATCTTGGCGCGTGGCGTCCGGTATCCATCTTGGATACTCGGAGACCCAGCGGACCACCATCTTTGATGAAATCAAGGGTCACGCCACCAAGATCGCCTCTATGGTGAATATCTCCATCACCTATCCGGAAGAGGAGATTCCAGAAGCCCCCGAGGATGACAGCAGTGAAGAAGACTCGGATGCTTGAAGAATTCTGCCTACCCTGGATAGGAGAAATAGGAAATAAGAGCATTACTGCACTTTACAATGTAATTTATATTGTAATGCTTCTATTCTTTTGTATAAACAAGTACTCCGCCTTTTGCAGTTTAACTTTTATGAAATCCTTTGCAAGTTTTCCGGGTTTTATATTCCTTTATCTTCCAACTTCTATGGTTTTTGTGCCTTAACTGTCTTTAGCGTTTGAAATGGCTCAGTAGTACTTTAATCTTCACGCCAAGTTACTGGGTAAAACCGATCAGTTTAAACTTGGAAATGTGGATCATACTAAAGGCATTTTTACTTACTAGCTCCAGTGACCCAGCACATAAACAATCAGATAATGCTTAGAGAAAAGTAAGGAACTTTTTGAATGAAGCTCGGGCACGCAGGCACAATTCGAGTTTCCTTTAACCTTTAGTATGCTGAAAATCATTCAGTTTTTAAACGCCGAGCACGCAGGCACAATTCGGGTTAACATTGAGTATTTTGTAAGATCATTGGGAAATAGATGAGACGGAATCATGCTTTCTACTATAATAAACTTGTAAAAACATTGATGTAAGAATTCCGACAACTTTATTTCATGATCTCAAAGATGTTTACATAGAAATTGAACTAAGTATAGAAGGGACGTAACTGCTGGATACTCCAGGGCCTCTTTGTCTCTCCTAGTTCATCATCTATCTTTCTCTTTCTTTTGCGATTCGGCTTATCGGGATCATCTTCCGTATCGCGAATGTCTACAAGATAATATGATCCATTCTTCATGGCTTTACTGATGACAAATGGTCTTTCCCATACTGGGGCCAGTTTGTGCTTTCTTTGCTGCACCAATCTTAGCACTAGGTCACCTTCTTTAAAAGAACGATGCTTGATTTTCCGACTATGATAACGTCGTAAACCTTGCTGGTAGATGGCGGATCTTTGAAGCACAAGTTCTCGTTCTTCTTCTAAGAGATCGACGGCATCCTGTCGTGCATTTTCGGCATCTGATTCATCGAAATCTTGCACTCTTGGGATGTCATGGATAATGTACGCTGGGAGAATTGCTTCCGCACCATAAACTAGAAAAAACGGGGTTTGCCCAGTTGACCTATTTGGTGTTGTTCGGATGCTCCAAAGCATGGAAGGTAACTCTTCTACCCATGCTTCAGCTGCTCTATGAAGAGGAGATTCGAGTCTTTGGCGTATTCCTTGTAAGATTGAGCTATTCATTCTTTCAACCTGACCATTGGATTGCGGGTGTGCCCCAGATGCGAGATCTAGGCGAATTCCATTTTGTCGGCAATATTTTGTCAACTCTCCAATAGAGAAATTTGTCCCGTTGTCGGTTATTATGCTGTGTGGAACGCCGTATCTCATGACTATGTCAATGATGAAATTTCTGGCAGTTACACCGTCAAGTTTTTATGGGTTTGGCCTCCACCCACTTGGCATATTTATCCACTGCAACGAGTAGATGCGTAAGTCCGCCTCTGGCAGTTTTGAATGGTCCCATCATATCTAGCCCCCAGACCACAAACGGCCATGTAATGGGATAGTTTTGAGTGCTTGGGCTGGCATATTTGTCTGCTTGGCGTAATATTGACACCCTGCACATGTGTTTACTATGTGCTCAGTGTCTTGTCTCGGCTATTAGCCAGAAAAACCCTGCTCGGGATGCTTTTTTGACTATGATTTTTTATTGAGCATGATGTCCGCAATTTCCAGCATGGATTTCTTGCAGGATTTCTCGTCCTTCTTCTGGTGAAATACATCGCAGAAAAATTTCGGTAGTGCTGCGTTTATACAGGCAATTATCAATTACCGTGTATCCTTTGCATCGATGCTGAATCTGTCTTTGCAAGGCTTCGTCTGCTCCATCCGGGTACTTCTGATCAACTAAGAAGTTTAAATATGGGATTGTCCAATCCGGGTTTACGAACATGACTTCAATTGACTCGGAAGCCAGAGGATAATCAACATGTCCACCTTTTATCGATGGTTCATACAAATGTTGGACGAATACGCCTAGTGGTGGGGTTTTGATCCTTTCTGACCCCATGCGAGCTAAAGCATCCGCATTCCAATTTTCCTCCCTTTTAACATGGAGTACTTCGAATCCAAAGAAACAGATGGCAAACTCGTCCACCGTTCTCCGGTATTCGGCCATTATAGGGCTTTTGGCGTCCCAAGTTCTGTTGAGCTGATGCTGTACCAAATCTGAGTCGCCGTAGCATAGGATGCGTTTGACACATATTTCCTTTGCAATATGCAAGCCGTGAAGCAAAGCTTCATATTCTGCCACATTATTACTGGCGTTGAAGTGTATCTGTAATACATACTCCATTGTATCTCCTTTGGGGGATTTTAGAACTACACCAGATCGAGCGCCCTCCTTCATCTTGGATCCGTCAAAGTGCATGATCCAGTATTCGGACGCCGGCATTGGTGTTTTTTCCATTGCTTCCGTCCAGTCGGCGACAAAATCTGCCAGAACCGGAGATTTTATTGCCGTCCTAGGCTGGTACTTAATGTCGAATGCTGCTAGCTCGATGCCCCATTTGGCTACTCGGCCAGTTGCCTCCGCATTGTTTATTATATCTCCTAGTGGCGCTTTGCATACCACTGTTATGGAATGTCCTTGGAAGTAATGGTGAAGTTTTCTAGATGCGAAAAATACGCCATATGCCAGTTTTTGATAGTGTGGATACCTTTGTTTGGACTCGGAGAAAACTTCACTTATGTAATATACCGGATGCTGGTCTGGTATGCTTTGTTCGTCTTTCTTCCTTTCCACAACAATTACTGCACTAATAACCCGATTTGTAGCCGTAAGGTACAATAACATAGGTTCTTCGTCTTTTGGGGATTCCAAAATCGGAGGTTTCATCAAAGTTTCCTTCAACTGGGTTAGCGCTGCATCTGCCTCCTCTGTCCATTCAAATTTGTCGGATTTCTTCAACAATTTGTATAGTGGCAAGGCTTTATCCCCCAGCCGGCTAATAAACCTGCTGACGGCTGCAGCGGAACCCGTCAATCTTTGCACATCTTTTACGCACGTAGGCTTGGAGATGTTTAAGATTGCTTTGATCTTTTCCGGGTTTACTTCTATTCCTCTATGAGAAACAATGAAACCCAGAAGTTTTCCTGAGGGAACCCCGAATACGCACTTTAATGGATTTAGCTTCATTTTATAAGCGCGCAAATTTTTGAAGGTTTCTCGCAAATCCTTAAGGAGTGTTTCCTTTTCCTTGGTAACGACAGCAATGTCGTCCACATAAACGTGGACATTTTTGCCAATCTGACTATGCAAACACCGTTGCATGCAACGCTGGTAGGTTTCACCTGCGTTCTTCAGGCCAATTGGCATGGTTATGTAATAGTACGTCCCATAAGGGGTTATGAATGAAGTTTTGATTTGATCTTCCTTTTTCATGCGTATTTGATGATACCCGGAATATGCATCCAAAAAGCATAAAAGCTCAGAGCCTGCAGTGGCATCTATTATTTGATCGATTCGCGGTAACACAAACCTATCTTTTGGACACAGTTTGTTCAGGCCGGTGTAATCTATACACATTCTAAGGGCAGTAGTATCTTTCTTCGGGATTAATACTGGATTTGCAGACCATTCAGTATGTATAACTTCCCGGATAAAATCTGCTACCAAAAGCCGGATAATCTCCTTGCCAATAGCCTTCCGTCTTCTTCCGTCAAATCGACGGAGACCTTGTTTGACGGGTTTCGATCCTAGAATCACCTTGAGTTGATGCTCAGCAAGTTCCCTGGGTACGCCTGGCATGTCCGCTGGACACCAAGCGAAAATATCCCAGTTCTCACGGAGGAACTTGATGAGCTCGCTTTCCTATTTGTCGGCCATCCCAGTTCCCACTACGACAAATTTTGTCGGATCTTTGGGATCTAGGATTACCTGTCTTGTATTCTCGGAAGCCTTGAAGCTATCTGCTGGGTTCCGGCTTTCTTTGCCTGCCGGCATTTCTGTCGGCGATACCTCTTTTGCCAGCTCTTTCAACTCTTCCTTTGCTATGACTTTCTCAGCGCAAAGGGCGTTTTCTTTTTCCAGCTCGTTTGCCAATTTGAAGTCTCCAGATATGGTGATTACTCCTCCTTTGGGTCCTGGCATCTTCAGCTTGTTATAGATATAACATGATCTTGCCATGAATTTGCCGAAAACTGGACGTCCGAGTATCGCGTGATACACGCTTTCGAACGGTACAACCTCGAAGGATACTTTTTCCTGCCGGAAGTGATCTTTGTCTCCAAAGGTTACATCTAGAGAAATTTCTCCTAGGGATCATGCTTGTCTGCCAGGGACGATGCCGTGAAAACGTATGTTGCTGTGGTTGAGCTGGGTCTCGGAAATTTTCAGATGCTTCAGTGTATCCAGGTACATTATGATAATGCTGGATCCTCCGTCCATCAGCACTCTTTTTAGCCTAATGTTTTGAACAATAGGACTTACGATTAGAGCTTGTGTGCCGGGTTCAGGGATATTCCCGGGATGATCGGACTGATCCCAGGTAATTGGTGTATTTGAGTACTTCAAGAATTTCGGGGTTACAGGGACAACCGCGTTTATTTCTCGAAGCGTTCTCTTTGCCACCTTTGCTGAGGGAGTTGCCAGGAAAGTTAGGTTGCATTCTCCATCAAATCTCGGAAACTTGGGCTCGCCTTTTCGCTGTTGTTCCTGGATTTTTTTCGTCAGTGTCCGATTCACTGTCTTCTTTCTCAGCTTCTGGCTTTTGCTTGGAAAACTTCCTCTTGGAATTCTTCCCTTTGTTTCCGGATCCTGCACTACCTTTCATATGCTTGTTCAAGCGGCATTGTGCGTTAGTATGTGTAGGCTTCCCAAATTGCGAATGGTGGACACAGTTTTCCGACTTTATTTTCTCCCACTCATCTTTGGTGTAGTTTATCGGCTCGGTACTGCGTCCTTTCCACCTATTGCCATTTTCCCTTCCAAAGGCTATGTTGACCTCTTTGGGCTTCTGTGTTGCATCTGGAGTTCCTTTTTTCTCAGGGCGAGGGTTCTTTTTGGCATGTATCAGTGTATCGAATTTGCCTCCTCTTGCCCTGATGTCGTCCTCGGCTGCAGCGTGTTCGTTGGCGGTTGTAAGCATAGATCCAAGATCTTTGTGCTTTTTGGAGCCAATCATGAACGGTACAAGTCCGGGTTTAGGCCATTGACGAAAGCATGCATTGCTTGAACGTCAGTTACTCCAGAGCAACTATTCTTCATTGCCGTCCATCTTGAGATGAAATCCACGTATGGTTCGTCCTCAAATTGGGTGCAACGGTTTAGCTGGTTGATGCTATTCGAGCGTTTGTAGGTTCCTCGGAAATGCTGAGTAAATACTCGAGCCATATCATCCCAGCTGTCGACAGTTCTGGAGGGTAATCCATTGATCCAATCTCTGGCTCCATCCAGTAACATTAGGGGAAGAAACTTTACAGCTTCCAAGTCTGTCCCATTGTTGATCTGGACGGCTGTATGATAGTCTGAGAGCCAGGTATCCGGGTTTGTACTACCGGTATATTTTTGGTATGTTGGACCAACTTTGGCAAAGCCAGCATGCAGGGTTATCCTTCGGATCCTATCTGTGAAACACTTAGGTCCAAAGTATAGATCGTCTCTTTCCGCTCTATCCATGTGTGCGGAGTACCTGCCGGCTGAATGGACAGAAGGGCATCTGCTCCTTTCTTTTCCATTGTGGCGCGAACGCGCTTTTCCAGGATTCTCCCTGTTTCTTCCGAGATCTTGCCCCTTTGGATAAGGTGGAGTTCTACTCCTGTTTCTTTCCTTATTTCTGGGGGGTGTCCGGGATCTCTCACGCCTGTGAGGTATATCCTGCCTTCCAGCTTTTTCAGCTGGGCGTATCGGAGGCGGCATTGCTTTTCCGTCATTCCGGTGCTTTTCTTCCCGATCGCGAGGGTTAAGTCCGTCTTTCGGGAGATGGGATCCGGTTCTAGACGCTTCATCCTTGTTGTCGGGATTTTTCTTGTCTTTTCTCGGATCTGCTTTCTTCTCTTTTGAATTTCTTGAATCTCCAGGTTCTTCCGGTCCGGGTGCTCCAGCGGCGCATGTAGCTGTTTTACATAGGGCTGAGTCGTCATGCAACTTCCCTGATCGCTGCTGCCCTCGCTGTTGTTGTTGCAATGCTTTTCCTAAGAAAGCATACACCCCTTGAAGTTTTTCACCATTGGAGTACATATCATTGTTGAGGATGGTGAACGCTGCTTCCGCATTCTCTGCTACGGTTTTGTTTATTGGTTCTCCTCTGGCATCTTTGCCGTTTACCTGCTTTTGCCAAGATGGGTTGTGAAACATTTCTTTTGGCGGCAGTACTTTCGGTCTTACGATTCCGGGTAACCTTGTAGGTTTAATTCCAGATCTATTATTTCTCTCGTATTCCTCGATTTCTTCCTTCATGAGCTTGATGTCGTCCTGGGTTTTTTCGAGGTGTTCACGAGTTCTGAATAGATGTTGCTGCTGCCTCTGGAGAGCTTGTCTCCTGGCTTCTAGCACTTCAGGGAGTTCATGCAATCCCACTGGTGTTTGCAGTAACTCCTGTTCTTCTTGTTCTGTCATTGGAGGAACAAGGATTTTTTTGTTTTCTTCTCCAAAGGTTTCACACCGCTTGCGTCTCCTACTTCCGGGCTTTCATTGGCTGGATCAGCCAATTTCTTCTTCCGGAGTTTATATTGGAGTTTTTTAGCAGTTTTATATTTCTTCTTGGAAGAGGGAGGCTTCCTGCAGGGTTCTTCCTCTGTCAATTCTTTGACGTCGGGGAATTTTGGAGAGGTTTCTCCTTCTTCTCTCTCTTCCTCTGGCGGAGGCGTTCTAGGGCTTTCCTGACTGTCGGCATCCGTGTTTTCAACCGGTTTTGCCATCAGTACTTCATGGAATCCCTCTTGGAAGGATTTGACCTTTCTTTCGAAAGCGTCTTCGTCTTCGTCTTCGGTATCGAAGTGATACGATCAGGTTTCCGACTCTAATCTCGCCTCAATGGCGGCTAGTACAGAGTCAGCTTCCGAGTGTGTCGTGATGTTGACGGATGTCGGGTCTTCCACCTCTATTGTGGGAGTGTTATTTTCTGCCTCTTGCACGGGATTGCTTTCATCCGTGTTTTCGGCGATCTCGGATTGCACCATGCCGATAAAGTGTGATTCACTTGTATGTCGGTGATCTGAGCAAAACCTGGTATCGTAGTCATCTTCGACTGGGTATAGGGCGGGTGGGACAAATTTACTTCCACCGCAAAACCCCATGGCCTCTCCAGTTAATCCGATAAAAATATTTGCAGATCTAATCGGTAACACGCAGGCACTTACCAGATGATTTTGCGCCGGTATGTAGGATCCGTTGTCGAGGAAGCGTCCAACGTCGTTGTCGAACTCCAAGCTTCCGACAGTTATGGAACTGCCGATTCCGCCGAGTATCCCAGATCGAAACTTAACGCCTGACGTCGCTGGCCCCACGGTGGGCGCCAACTGTCGAGACATCGTGGTAGAATTCATAGACGGGGGTGCCATGGGGGGACGTGGTTGTGCGAAGGACAATGACACAGGGTTTTTACCCAGGTTCGGTACGGCGCAGTAATGCGACGTTCCTACTCCTGCAATCTCACTATTCTGGACTAAAGCCTGGAAATACAGAGTACAATGTGAGGTTCTATTGGCTGCTCGTCAAGGATCAACCTCTCGGCGAGTTAGCCTTTAGCTTCTTGTCTATCTATCATATCTCCCGTCCGGCTTTATTTAATAGCCGGATTAGGGCATACAGAGTAGGAAACCTAGAAGACTACGGTAACTCTTTAACTTGGAAAGTAAGGAATCCGCCTTCTACTCCAAGCCAGATCACGTGGGCCGTGATCCGGGTTCTTCTAGAATCCGGCTCCTGTGCATCAGCTTACTGGGCCGCCTAACGGACCATAGCCCATTACCATTTAGGCCACCCTGGTAATCCGGCACTTTAGACTACCATCTGATATACCCCTAGTTGGTATATATCCGACAACTGCTGTGGACGATAAGAATGCAGTGGTGAACCGGGCTGCTAAGGAG
The DNA here is from genome assembly GCA_028641055.1 of Alopecurus myosuroides. NCBI lineage: Eukaryota > Viridiplantae > Streptophyta > Magnoliopsida > Poales > Poaceae > Alopecurus > Alopecurus myosuroides. The sequence goes on from JAPCYS010001361.1 coordinate 40,733, forward strand.
AAACAGGAACTCGAGAGAAAGATCATATCTCTGAAAGAAACAAAGAAATCAAGCTCTCGGGGTCGTGGTCAACGATTCCCGCCGTGTTCAAGACAAGCACATCCGACTTGCGGATGATTGGAGGACCCGACTAGGAGCCCTTGTGCTAGAACTAGCCTGTAAGTTCTTGCTATCCTTCTTCTTACTCGGTCTTTGCCTTTTTGCCTTCCAGTTACTTGGTTTTTCTTCTTCTTCCCGGTTCCTCTTTCTGACTCAAAACTAGCATGCCCTGACCCAGATACCTTCCCGGACCTCCATGAAGCCGTTGAGTCTGCTGTGGAGAAAGCTAGAAGGGCCAGGGCGGCATCCGGTCTTGATACCGATCAGTCTGTCAACATCGACGATCATATTCTGAATATCAAGACCCCGGTGTCATCCCTCAAAGGCCTGGGTACATCCATGGTGACCACTGCGATGAATCTTCACAAGTTGTTCTGGCCAGAGCGTCCAGTTCCGGATACGATCAATGAGATGGCACCAAACTTGAACCACATCAAGGAAGAGTTGAAGAAGTGGTGCGCCTCCGCAGCTCGGGCTGGAGCGGATGAAGCCTTGCACTTCATCTTGTCTTGGTATGAAACCCTTGACCTTGACCGGCTTGGCTCCCTTAGGAATGGCTCCAAGTGGACTGAACGGGAAGCATGCGTTCTGCGCCGAAAGGAGGTGGCCTACGAGCTTGCCTCATATGATGAGACCAACCAGTATATCGCCGGCCCCACTGAGCCGGGTACTGATGTTGGAGAAGAGGACGAGGCAGAGGAGGAAGCCGAGTCCGACGAAGACGCAGGCGAAGACCGCTACATGGACGATGAAGAGGCCGAGCACGAGGAGGCAGATCACGAAGAGGCTGAAGACGAAGGGACCAAGCAACGCAACACCGCGGAGGAGTCCGGGATGCAGGCTGACCCAGAAATCGTCAAGCCAGCAGCTGACTCGGACGAGGCCCAAGTTGAGCCGCGACCCGCCGCGCAGGAGGAGGTTGTCACCACCGAGATGGTGATTGACGACCCTGCCCCCGAGCTGGGCGCGACCGGGGCTGCGACCGAGAACGTCACCTCCGAGCTCTACCCTCTTCCAAGTGAGTCCGCTACTCAGGCCTCCAACTCTGCATCCGAGCCGATCTCCGCTACTCCAACTTCATCTATAGCAGAGCCTGCGTCCACAACTGCTGCCACCGAGCCCGTGGCGCCTACCAGTACCGAATCGGACACTACCACAACCACCGTAGTTTAAATTCCTGCAACTTTTATCCTCAAACACCTATTAGACCCCCGGGATGCCAGTTGCAGATGTAATAAATACGTTTATGGTTCCTCTTGTGACTCAGTTTTATTTGTTTCTTTAGCAAAACTGGCTCAATGCCGGATTGCGTTAAAATGCAAGTCCCCGAGTTGCTTTTTTCATTCACTCAGTTCTTTTGTCTTTGCTCTTACCTGCCACTTGTGGCTTTTTTGGTAGTCGAGTCACAAGATTTCAAAAACCAAGTTTCAGATACTTAACCACTTAGAAATTTGCATGTTAACACTGCCCACCACTTAGCCGAAAAGAAAACAGAGAAGTAAAAAACGCCCTACTCGGTTGTTGCACTCTTCTTTCCTTAGTATTTTTTTTCATGTTTTCATTGACCTTTATCTTGTTCTCTTGCTTGCCATGAAGCCGGGTTGTGGACAGCAGCAGAGTCGAAGAGTTAGCTCTTGGGTTTAAACACACTACTTAAGGTACGCATGAAATTTGAGTAGAAGAACCGACTAGGCAAAGGAAATAAAGTAAACAACACAGAGCAAGGTTTTGCACAGGCAGTCCCCGAGTTCGAATTCGGAGTGCCAACTTGAATTTAACTCAGTTAAGAAGGTACATACAAGGTTTGCTCATGAATGAAAACGGTGGAGTAGAGCTACATTCCAGGGACGTTTTGGTGTATACTAGGACCTATATAATGACACCACGCGAAGGTCTCGCATCATTTTGGGTTGTTTTGAATTTTTTGGAATTTTCTAAGCCGGTTTAAGGAGAAAGTCAAGGCGGCGGGCATGACTGTTCGTAGCTAGGGGTTGAATATTGAGAAACTCTTGGTGTATCTATGTTGAAATAGGTACTTCTGTACCTAAAAATGTTTTTTTTTCAAAAATCATGAGCAAACCATGAGGTATTTGTAGTTCGAATTTGACCAGTTTCCAGCGGAATCGGCAGAAACTTGTGTTTTTTAAAAGAGGTGGATGAAAACCTTTTCATATGAAACAAATTGGTTATTTGTGCATCTAACATGGTCTAGTATTTTCAAAAATTATAACTCTAAAATTTTGCAACATATTTGTGGTAGGTCCTTCGCAAAAAAAACCTTTTTTACACTCGGAAAATATAAAATGGTTTTTTGCTTCAATGAAAAGAAAAAAAAATCTTATATATGATGGACAATATTATATGGATGTCATATTTGAATTTCTCTCATTTCTCTAATCGATATAGACATATTATTTGTCAAATTTCGATTTACGAATTATTCAATATTAAATAGAAAAGGCAAACATGTTAATTATTATTTAAATTCAAGATTATTTATATTCAAATTTATTATTAGTTATTATATTTTATTTAAATAATTGTTTGAATTCACAAAATAAAAGAGTGTGACATGATGGTCCAAGGGTTAAGGTTAACAGGATTGATTGGATAATATTATCAACAACACATCCGTTGTTTCTAGATAGATCACAGGGAAGAAACTACGAAGTTAAGCGTGCTGGGCCTGTAACAATCTCATGATGGGTGACCGACCGGGATGTGTTAGTAGAAAGGAGTAATTTATATTAGAATTAAAAATTGTTAAAGATTGTGACTATAGTGTGATTAAGTGGTTAAACAAGTGAAATAAAAAATATGCAGAAAAAAATTCATAAAAAAAATTGAAAAAAAATAAAATAATTTCGTGCCTATACGCCGACGGGGCTCCCCGTCGGTCTAAACAAGATACGCCGACGGACGTAGAGGCCGACGGTGATACGCCGACGGCTACCATCGGCCACTACATACGCTGAGACGGGGATTGGGGATTCGCCGACGGGGAAGCACCGTCGGCGTCTTCGCTGCTTCCCGTAGTG